>JARJEI010000115.1:0-64263 GCA_029955415.1 Lottia scabra
TTCAGGCTTTGCCATTGTTCTTTATCTGCATATTTAGGAAAAGGTTTAAAATCTTTTGATTGAACTATTTGTTTAAACCCAATATTCAATAACTCTTTTTGAAAAATATTTCTTTTTTCTTGTCCGTATAATGCGGTTGACATGGCTGTGCAAAATAACAGCCCAGCAATTATGTAAATAGCTTTATTCTTCATCGGTTTCTTACGGTTTTTCATTATAATAAATAATCTATCAGCCCCATCAAATTTATTGATATTGATTTAATCTCCCCACGTAATTCTTGTTTTTTTCATGGACAAAAGACCAACTTATTGTTTTTTATTCATTTTATTTTTTTGTCTTACCAATGCCTCTACATAATAATAATCTGCATAACTAAGCGGCACATCAATTTCTGCATTATGAGGTATACTCCCTACACTATGCTTCAGAATAAAACCATTATTCTCATCTATTTTTGCTCTATACGCGTCGCTCGACAGAGTCGATAACATTTTATGAATACTTGACGAATAATCATCTTTTGCATAATCATTCAGTTCAATCAAAGCCGACACTGTGACGGCTGCTGCAGACACATCTCGGGGTTCATTTGGTATAGTAGGAGCGTTATAATCCCAATAAGGAATTCCATCTTTTGGCAAATCCTTATAGTTTAATATGTAAGTTGCTATTCTTCGGGCTTGCTCTAGATACTTTGGATCTTTCGTATAACGATAACATACCGTATAACCGTACAATCCCCACGCCTGTCCGCGTGCCCAAGCACTTTCGTTGGCATAACCCTGAGCTGTTTCTTTGCTCCTGACAGTCCCGTTTTTAGGATCATAATCCACAACATGATAAGAGCTGTTGTCCTCTCTAAAATGATGTTGCAGTGTTGTGTTTGCATGCATTATTGCAGCTTTTTTATATTTATCATCTCCTGTAATTTTGCTCAATTCAAAAAGCAACTCGAGATTCATCATATTATCAATGATAACAGGAAATTTCCATCCTCTTTCTGCCTGCCAGCCACCAACAACATTCCAACTTTGAATACAGCCGACTATAGGGTTAAAACGTGTCAATAATGAGTTTCCTGCATCAATCATAGCTTGCTTAAAATCTTTATTCTTCGTAAGGCCTATAGCCATTACCAAATGAACAGTTAAAAATAAAGCCCAAATCATGGCTCATTGTCATGTACCGATGCTCTTTAATTAAAGATTGCAACACAGTGGCAGACTCTTTCCATTTTTTATCATTAGTCGCTTCATATAAATACCAACATGTACCAGGAAAAAACCCTTCTGTCCAATCAAAATCTTCGTTAACCCAATGTATTTGATTATCTGTTGTGACCGTTCTAGGGATTTTATTGACAGCCATTGCTTTTTCTAATAATAATGCTGTCTGCTGTTCTACATACATCAGTTGTTTTTCGGTACTATTTACATCCTCGCTAGTTGTATTTTTTGTAAAGTCACATGCCATAAAAAACACAAGACATAAAAGCAAAATAATATTGTTTGTCATAATCAAATTAATAAGTTTAATAATTTATTTGCAACAAATTTATCAAATTGTCAGGACAACAAAGAGGTCTAATCGTTATTATAAAGGGGGCATATTGTTAATCACTCAACTCAAACTCAGTAAAACTACGACTAACACAAGTTCAAAGTAGACAAAACAATCTCCTACTATTATGCAGACTTTAAATGGAGTAAGCGAGATTAATTTAAAACAAACAACACTTAAATGATTTTGCTGAAAAGCTTAACAATTCAATTCAACAAACATCTTTCTTTGAAACATTTAGTACCCTGTAACAATTCACTTTCTCCACCATGATAAATTTTGGGATCAGAATACGTTTTCATTTTGAAATTTTCGTATGCGGTTTCGTATGCGGTTTGTATTTTTCGGACTAAAAAACCCATTGACTTTAGTTGTAAATAACTAACAATCAATGGGTTGCTTTGTAGCGGGGACTGGACTCGAACCAGCGACCTTCGGGTTATGAGCCCGACGAGCTACCAACTGCTCCACCCCGCGATATTGGAACACAAATATACAAAATTTGTTAGAAAAAGTAGTTTATAAAATATTTTTTTCAACATATCCCGAACGTCTAAATTACCTGTAAAACAAAAAAGCCCCTATCACTCTCGATAAAGGCTTTAAATCTTAAAATAAAGGGTGGCATCGACCTACTCTCCCGGGTATGAACCAAGTACCATCGGCGCTGATGAGCTTAACTTCTCTGTTCGGAATGGAAAGAGGTGGACCTCATCGCTATAGACACCTAAATTCTTTAGTGCGCATTCTCGAAAATCCGCACAACATATCATTTAGTTATATACAACTTCATTTAATTGACTATTTGTAAAAAAGTAGAAATAAAAACCTCATAAAAACAAGTATTGAACATCTTGTGAAGTCTACGGATAATTAGTATTACTCAGCTTTGACATCTCTGCCTTTACACCTGTAACCTATCTACGTCATCATCTTTAACGTTCCTTAAAAGAAAACTCATCTTGAGGTGGGTTTCGCACTTAGATGCTTTCAGCGCTTATCCCATCCAAACGTAGCTACTCGGCAGTGCAGTTGGCACCACAACCGATACACCAGAGGTTTGTCCATCTCGGTCCTCTCGTACTAAAGACAGATCCTCGCAATTTTCTTACGCCCACAACAGATAGAGACCGAACTGTCTCGCGACGTTCTGAACCCAGCTCGCGTGCCACTTTAATGGGCGAACAGCCCAACCCTTGGGACCTTCTCCAGCCCCAGGATGTGACGAGCCGACATCGAGGTGCCAAACCTCCCCGTCGATATGAGCTCTTGGGGGAGATCAGCCTGTTATCCCCGGAGTACCTTTTATCCTTTGAGCGATGACCCTTCCATACGGAATCACCGGATCACTATATCCTAGTTTCCTACCTGATCGGCTTGTTGGCCTCACAGTCAAGCACCCTTTTGCTATTGCACTCTATACATGGTTACCAATCATGTGGAGGGTACCTTTGAAAGCCTCCGTTACACTTTTGGAGGCGACCACCCCAGTCAAACTACCCACCATACAATGTCTCCCCCATAAGGAGGATTAGGCATCAGATAAATAAAGGCTGGTATTTCAACAACGACTCCTCAACGCCTAGCGACGCCAATTCATAGTCTCCCAGCTATCCTACACATTATTTACCCAATACCAATGTAAAGCTATAGTAAAGGTTCACGGGGTCTTTTCGTCCCGTTGCGGGTACGCGGCATCTTCACCGCGACTACAATTTCACCGAGCTCATGGCTGAGACAGTACCCAGATCGTTGCACCATTCGTGCAGGTCGGAACTTACCCGACAAGGAATTTCGCTACCTTAGGACCGTTATAGTTACGGCCGCCGTTTACTGGGGCTTCAGTTCAGCGCTTCTCCAACTATTGTCAGATGACGCCCCCCCTTAACCTTCCAGCACCGGGCAGGTGTCAGGCCTTATACTTCATCTTTCGATTTCGCAAAGCCATGTGTTTTTGTTAAACAGTCGCCTGGGTCATTTCACTGCGACCTGTTCTAATATTAATAAATTAACATTGAACGAGGCGCCCCTTCTCCCGAAGTTACAGGGCTATTTTGCCTAGTTCCTTAGCCATGAATCACTCGAGCACCTTAGGATTCTCTCCCCAACTACCTGTGTCGGTTTACGGTACGGGTACTTTATCAATATGCTTAGAAGATTTTCTTGGAAGCTTTTACACCAACTATCTCATATCCCCGAAGGAACATTAAGTACTATCAGGTTCAGCTCGGTCTGCGCATTTTACTACAAACCAAATACCTACACCCTTCAACGTACAATTCCATCTGTACGCGTGGCTTTCATCACTCCGTCTCTCCATCGCTCAATAAAGTAGTATCGGAATATTAACCGATTCGCCATCCACTACCCCTTTCGGGTTTGCGTTAGGTCCCGACTAACCCACAGTTGATTAGCATTGCTGTGGAAACCTTAGTCTTTCGGTGTGGGGGTTTCTCACCCCCATTATCGTTACTTATGCCTACATTTGCTTTTCTATACGCTCCAAGACACCTCGCAGTGTCCATTCAATGCATATAGAATGCTCCCCTACCCAATAAATACTATAAATAATACTATTGACGTGTCTTCGGTATTGTACTTGATGCCCGATCATTATCGATGCTCTGTCGCTCGACCAGTGAGCTGTTACGCACTCTTTAAATGAATGGCTGCTTCCAAGCCAACATCCTGGCTGTCTGTGCAACTGAACCTCCTTTGTTCAACTTAGTACAAATTTTGGGACCTTAGACGACGTTCCGGGTTCTTTCCCTCTCGGATCAGGACCTTAGCACCCTGACCCTCACTGCTGGGTATATCTATAGGCATTCGGAGTTCATCAGGATTTGGTAGGATTTGACTCCCCCTAGTCCTATTGGTAGCTCTACCTCCTATAGACTTAACCCCAACGCTGCTCCTAAAAGCATTTCGGGGAGTACGAGCTATTTCTTAGTTTGATTGGCCTTTCACCCCTACCCACAACTCATCCAAAGACTTTTCAACGTCAACTGGTTCGGTCCTCCATGGCATTTCACTGACACTTCAACCTGGTCATGGGTAGATCACAAAGTTTCGCGTCTACCTCCTATAACTAATACGCCCTATTCAGACTCGCTTTCGCTCCGGCTTCGTCACTTGAGTAACTTAACCTTGCTATAGAAGTGTAACTCGTAGGCTCATTATGCAAAAGGCACGCCGTCACCCTATTAACAGGGCTCCGACCGCTTGTAAGTGTATGGTTTCAGGTACTATTTCACCCTCTTATTCAGAGTGCTTTTCACCTTTCCCTCACGGTACTTGTTCTCTATCGGTCTCTCAGGAGTATTTAGCCTTTCCGGATGGTACCGGTAGCTTCAGACAGCGTTTCACTGGCGCCGCCCTACTCAGGATACTGCTATGAATCATTACCTTCCATTACGGGGCTTTCACCCTCTTCGGCAGACTGTTCCAAGTCTTTCATGTCAATAACTATTCCAATATATGCAGTCCTACAACCCCATCAACGCCGGAACGTTAATGGTTTGGGCTCTTTCCCGTTCGCTCGCCACTACTTGGGAAATCATTATTATTTTCTTTTCCTCCGGGTACTTAGATGTTTCAGTTCTCCGGGTTAGCTTCCTAATAAATTAGGATGACAGATCTTCAATCTGACGGGTTGTCCCATTCGGAAATCTACGGATCAATTCATATGTGCCAATCCCCGTAGCTTATCGCAGCTTATCACGTCCTTCTTCGCCTCTGAGAGCCAAGGCATCCCCCATACACCCTTCGTTAACTTCTACGTTAACTGTTGTCCCGCTCGCGCGAAACAACTTGTATGTTCGATACTTACATTTTAATATAATCACCTTCTCTACTCTACTTCTCAAACTATCTCCACTTTCAAATATTAACTAAATTAGCCAACACCCAATTACAAAGTAATCTGATTCGTAAAGTAAAAAAAATCCTTGCTCTTACTCGATTTTTTATTTTCTACTTTTTTACAATATGTCAATGAACTTGATCAAATCCCACAAATTATTAATAAATCTACGGCTATGAAAACCTATTAATATACCTATTTGTGAAAATCTAAGCATTCAAAGAAAGGAAAGAATCAATAAGCGGAAAGAAAGGTTAACACTCTCCAGAAAGGAGGTGTTCCAGCCGCACCTTCCGGTACGGCTACCTTGTTACGACTTAGCCCTAGTTACCAGTATAACCCTAAACAGCTCCTTGCGGTTACTGTCTTCAGGTCCTCCTGACTTCCATGGCTTGACGGGCGGTGTGTACAAGGTCCGGGAACGTATTCACCGCATCATTGCTGATATGCGATTACTAGCGATTCCAACTTCATAGGGTCGAGTTGCAGACCCCAATCCGAACTGAGACCAGCTTTTTGAGATTAGCATCATGTTGCCATGTAGCAACCCTCTGTACTGGCCATTGTAGCACGTGTGTAGCCCTAGGCGTAAGGGCCATGATGACTTGACGTCGTCCCCACCTTCCTCTCTGCTTGCGCAGGCAGTTTTGTTAGAGTCCCCAGCTTAACCTGATGGTAACTAACAATAGGGGTTGCGCTCGTTGCGGGACTTAACCCAACACCTCACGGCACGAGCTGACGACAGCCATGCAACACCTTGTTTCTCGTCCGAAGAACTTCCTGTTTCCAGAAATGGCGATCACATTATAGCCTAGGTAAGGTTCCTCGCGTATCATCGAATTAAACCACATGCTCCACCGCTTGTGCGGACCCCCGTCAATTCCTTTGAGTTTCACTGTTGCCAGCGTACTCCCCAGGTGGATTACTTAACGCTTTCGCTTGGACGCATACTATCTATCGCATACATCGAGTAATCATCGTTTACGGCGTGGACTACCGGGGTATCTAATCCCGTTCGCTCCCCACGCTTTCGTGCCTCAGCGTCAGTCTTTGTCTAGTAAGCTGCCTTCGCTATCGGTGTTCTTTATGGTATCTATGCATTTCACCGCTACTCCATAAATTCCGCCTACCTCAACAATACTCAAGTCTAACAGTATCAATGGCTGTTCTCCAGTTAAGCTGGAGGATTTCACCACTGACTTATTAAACCGCCTACGCACCCTTTAAACCCAATAAATCCGGACAACGCTTGCACCCTCCGTATTACCGCGGCTGCTGGCACGGAGTTAGCCGGTGCTTATTCCTCGAATACACTCAATTGACCACGCATGACCTTTTTGTTCTTCGAGAAAAGAAGTTTACAACTACGAGAGCTGTCTTCCTTCACGCGGCATGGCTGGTTCAGAGTTGCCTCCATTGACCAATATTCCCTACTGCTGCCTCCCGTAGGAGTCTGGTCCGTATCTCAGTACCAGTGTGGGGGATCATCCTCTCAGACCCCCTAGTCATCGTCGCCTTGGTGAGCCGTTACCTCACCAACTAGCTAATGACACGCATGCCCATCTATTACCGCCTCAACTTTAATGTCAAAATGATGCCATCTTAACATACTATGAGGTATTAATCCGAATTTCTTCGAGCTATCCCTCTGTAATAGGTAGGTTGCATACGCGTTACGCACCCGTGCGCCGGTCTCTATCTAACCGAAGTTAAATATACCCCTCGACTTGCATGTATTAAGCCTGCCGCTAGCGTTCATCCTGAGCCAGGATCAAACTCTCCATTGTAATATACTATTTGCGACGATTGAACGTCGCTTGTGTCATTTGAGTCCTAACCCTTCTTTCAGAAATTAACAAGAGCTATACAATACCTCAATACTCCTAAAAGCATCTCGATATTTTTAACATATACCTCTACGTCTACTATCTTGTAGCAATATCTTTCAATATTACTACGGCTTATTGTTCTATCCTGTCAATGAACTTTTTTGATGCTTTAATTCGAAAGCTCCTAAACCAATCCTTATGATTGAATTAAAAACCTCTCAAGTTAATCTCTACACAATCGAAATTGTCTTGGAAACAAACTACTTAAAACACCATCGCAAATCTATCGATTTGTTATACTTTAGACAATGCCTTCTGCATCCTCTTTTTACGCTGACCCATCCCCTCAAAACAACCCTTTTTCTTTAAGCGAAGTACAAAGATGAAACCCTTTTTTTACAATCGCAAATTTATTTTCACTTTTTTATCTAATGCCTGTGAATTTTATCCGATAACTCAAAATTAATCCCACTTTAACCCCTCTATTCTCCACAAGCGACTGCAAATCTAAACACCTTTTTTTAACTTCCAAATATTTCTTGCTTTTATTTCAACACAGCTGCTTTTTATCTCGCATAATACCCCCAAATCATAACGGTATCATACAATTTTGAATAGATTTTCAATATCAAATAACCTTATAAACCAACAATGTCATATAATTTTCACCACTTTTTGGATATTTAAGAGACACTTTAAAGTTGCCACGCTTCTTCGGCACAAATTTTAAAGTAAATCCAACATCATTTTTCTCAAAATAAGTCCAATTTTTACCTTCTATCACTGCCATATCTAATGCCTCTCGAGACTGAAATGCTAATATAATTGGCTCATTTAATCTTATCGTTTTTTCTGTAGGAGCCTTCAGCATCTTTACGTCAACATCAACGGTATAACATATAGGTGTCTCAAAATCATCAGAACGCCTTATCTTTTTATAAGCTTTTTCACCACCAAATCCTAGTTTAAAATATTCAATCTCAATCTTTTGCATTTCAATATATCTTTTCAGAGACAATTGCGGCGAGACAAAAGTATATTGAGAATCCTCTGGATAATGGCTAAATATGAACTGATAAGCATCTGTATCAAACCAAAAAGAATCAAATTTTTTATAACTCACCAACTTACCTTTTTTAGTTTCACCATATCCACGACCCCATGTTGCATCAAAAAATCGCCATTTTCCATTAATTTTAATAATGTTCCATGCATGATTCGTTTTTTTTAACATTTGTCTCGTTGACAGTCCGTACCCTTTGGCATAGCCTGCGATTTTTTTTATTTCGAGCCCCATTTCTTTCCCTAACGCCAAATATAAATTGCTAAATCCCTCACAAACAGCAATTCTTGACGTTAAAACCGTCTCGGCACTATAATCACCATATACACCAGAATTGTACGCATCATCATCATAAGAAATACGATCAGTCAACCAAATATAAATTGCTCTCGCTTTTTCTAAATCAGTCTGCGTATATTTTTTAAGATAATTAGCAAGACTTCTAATTGACCGTTCTTCATGTTTTGGGCAGCTTCGAGCATGCTTATCAATCTTTTGATAATCAGGTTCTTTAGGCATTTTAACAACATCATTTTTTGCAAAAATGGATACACATGACCCAAGCAAAAAGCCAAGTAAAATCAAATGTTTTTTCATTCTAAAATAACAGACAATACCACTCATAATTCACATATATTTTAATCTAAAACGCATCTATTTACAATGCAAAATATTAATAATAAGCAGATTAGATGCACAAATCTATTTAAGTTCTTATTATAATGACCATTTTACAAAAAATTATTTTGGTATTCAAGACAACCCACGAATATCGAAATAACTTTCATCGCAATGATGACAAGCCTTTATAAAATTCTTGTAAACAGGTACTTGAGACAATAATTGTTCGTGTCCCAAAAGCACCAACTGTTTGCGTGCGCGTGTTAACATCACATTTAATTTTCGGTCGATTGACTGTTTGGTTTCAACGTCTAGCGTCATATTGGCACTCAAAAACTGAAGTTGAAAAGCGGAATTAATACAAAAACTCACAATGATATAATCTCTCTGACTTCCTTGAAAACGCTCTACCGTATCCACCATCACCTCATCCGTACCCACTATATTTTTCTTAATCAACCGTGTTTTTATATTACTAATTTGGCTTCTAAAAGGCGTAATAACACCAATGTCTTTAGATGGTACACGCCCCTCTATTACAAGCTTTTCAATGATTTTAACGACCAAACTCGCCTCTTGATTATTCGTATGCCCATGCCCCAAAATAGTTGTCGGCACAAACAACATACGTTTGCCAATTATTTTTTCTTTCATCCATTCCAATGCACCTATTTGATGCTTGAGACCCAGAATTTGCAACCGATTATTGTAAAACTGCTGCGAACAAAATTGTGAAATATCTTCGTGCATACGACCCTGATAGCTTAAAAAACCAAATGCTTTATGCCAATTATTATGATGACAAAGTCGGTACATTCGTTCAAAATACGACTCTCTCAAATCCTCCAACATCAACTCTTTTTTTAATATTGGGTTGAATCGTTTTGATAATTTTTGAGGTTGTAGGCAAATAGCGGGCAACTGCTTGGGATCCCCAATCAAAATATGTTTGTCCACCTTGGTCAACAGTCCTACCAGTTGAGGCTCTAAAATTTGTGAGGCTTCGTCTATAATCGCTGTTTTAAATTTTTTGATTTTAAAAAGTTCAGATTTTCCAGCTAGTGCGGCAATGGTTCCAACAACGATTCTACATCCATTGACCAGCGACCTGACAGATTGCCGATTAGATAACTTTTTGACCTGTTCATTTAACAAAAAAGGTCTGTATTTTTCATCTGTACCTTGTCGAGATCCCACTCTCAAAAAAGGCACCACCATATCATTTTTGGTCAGTTGCATTGCCGCCAAAACAGCCTTACAAATTTCGTCTACAGCACAATTTGTATATGCCAACAATAGCACGTTATCTGTTGTTTCGTTGGTAATTTCCACGACCAACTGTTTCAGCAAAACACTCGTTTTTCCTGTGCCAGGAGGCCCCAAAACCATATAATAATCTTTTGCTGCCATGGCTTGTGCCAAAATCTCATTTTGCTCCTTTTCACTTTCTCGATTTAAAGGATTGTTAATGGGGTTTTTCAACTGGTAATCAGCTTCAAATCGAGGTGATTTTTTGCCCAAACAAATATCAGATCGATCAGATTGATTGCTAACAAAATCAAAAATATTGCGAAACATTGCAGTATAACTATGGTCGATTTTGTCATGTTCGATCACCCATCCGTCGGATTCCCCAAAAAGCAGTTTTTTACTTTTTTCATGTTGCCGATACCGAAAATACAGTACCAGTGTATGGTTGCTATCAAACGACTGGCCTATCGTACATTTGAACACCTGTGTTTGTGTCGCCCGCTCATTTTTGGACGTTCTTCGATAGAGCAGACACATATCTCCTTTTCTGAAATTATACGATATAGACAATTCATTTTCAGATTGTTTCAAAACAATATGGGGCAGACAATTATCATCAATTTTGTTGTCTATAATCGTCAATCTATCAGCAACATTCCCATCATTAATGCCATAAACTCGGTCCGACTCCCAAAGTCCCGAAAATCCTTTTTGATACACACCATCGCCGACTTTGAACAAATATAACTCTTGTGTCAAGAAGCGATAATAAGCATGGAAATAGTGTTTTTTCAGGGGAGACAATGCACGATAGAATTGTTGGAAAACATCATAATCTCGTCTAAACCAATTTAAATTGGGAGGAATTTCAAGACCCGTATTTTCGAATGCTAAACCTGTAAAAAACTGCTCTAAATCAGCGTCAGAATCCGAATCAATTACCTTTTTTTCAGCCAAAAGAACTTTATTTCGCAGATTAAAAAGTTGTTTGTCAAATGTCGCATAATGAGACACAAATCTCAGATTTTCACCTTTTTGATTCGTCGCAGAATAACATATATACACCTGTATATCATCCACTGAGACGCCCAACACATGATGTACGAGCAACCGATACAGCCGCCCCTGTGCACCATGACTATCAGACACGACCGTCGGGTCATCAGATGGAAATGGCAATTGACCACTTTTCAATTCGATAATGACGACTCGACCCTCCACGTTTTGAAACAAATCCAACCGACCTTGTAATCCCAGTTTTTCGCAAATAAAAGACGGTTCTATCAATGCGTTTTCGGGTAAGATACTCATCGACGGCGATTTTAAATCATCTTGAATGACCCGTTTGATGTTCAAAAACTGCTTTTCACATGATTCTAAAAAAACTTTTAACTCACCATCAGTCGGAAATAAAGACAAATACTCTAAAGCAAAATCAGAAAATGTTTCTTTGATAACCTCTCGAAAACAAAACGAATCAGATTGAGATTGATGCACCAGACGATCCAAAAAATAATTAGCAATATGCCCTTTCAAAAGAGGTTGCGAACTCGAAAAAACCTGTAATCGATGGAGAAAAAAAGAAGCCAATCCAAAATAAGGCTGGTAATGAATATTAGAAACGCACGACGACAAACTAGACACATTGACAATATAATCTGGCTCATAGACAAGGTGTTCGAACGCCACAATTTGTTTTTTTTTGACAATAGCATCAATCAACATAATTTTGTCAAACGCCTGCAGCCCATCAATGCTATCCGCATATTCTGTCCATTTTGGCTCATTTTTATCAAAATAATACTGGTTTTGAAACTCATCCTGCACCACCACCTGGTGTTCGTCCGTGCTATCTATATAAAATACTTGGTATTTTTCTGTAGTCGAAACATCCGACGGCGTACTGTTATGGTCTATATAGGTGGCGTCAACCTCAGAAAAAGCAGATTCGGACAATTGTTCTTTTTTGTCCAACAGCAACGAAATCCAATCCTTGACCGTCTCTCGAAAAAATTCATTAAACTCCTCGTTAACAGTATATTTATTGTTTTTTTTACGGCTTTTGATGCGGATATTATTCAGTGCTTGCCTCAAATAAAAAGGAATATTGTGCAATCGATTGATATAATCCAGCGTAGAAAAAAGGCTACGAAATTGCACTGGATTGCCCTCCAAAAAATCATTGATGAAAAGTTGAAGCACCTGTTTGAGCGATAGCATCGTCTCTACTTCGGACAATCCATCTTGCGTTGTGTCATCCAACAGGTCAAAATAAAACAGCTTTGGTTTTAAACGCATACGGTAAAATAACCGTTTTTGATGACTTTCTACTTTTCAACCATTATTTTATCATAAAAATAATAACCCTAAGAGTATTTGCCCCAATCAATTTAGAAAATATACAACTGCCTTTTTAACACAAAATCGCAACCGTTTTTATAAAGTTTTAACAATAATAGTATGCGATTCCGCTGTTAATTGAATTAATAATCACAAAGCATTCGCAGGTTATGACAAAACGCCCATTCATCAACCATTTCTTTCAATAGAATTTTTTGATTACTTTGCAAATCATACTCAACAGTATTTTTATGACAAAAGCGTCAAATACACGGCATACAATTCTTGAAAAAGCATTTGATTTAATTTATAAAAAAGGCTATCAAACGACGAGCATTGACGATATTATCGCCACAACGAAAGTGACAAAAGGTGCTTTTTACTACCATTTCAAAACAAAAGACGAAATGGGCATTGCCATCATCAACGAAATCGTAAAACCAACAATGCAAAGTGCTTTTATCATTCCGCTGAAAAACATTAATAATCCAATCAGTGACATTTACGCAATGACAAAATCCCTATTGTTGGAAACACCCTTCCTAAAGCTTGAATATGGCTGTCCAGCAAATAATTTAACCCAAGAAATGACACCTTGGAATATCGAATTCACCAAAGCATTGAGCCAATTAATCGTAGAATGGCAAAACACAATCGAAAACAGTTTTAAAAAAGGCATTAAAAACGGCAACGTTCGCAGCAATATCAACACAAAGCAAGTCGCCTATTTTATTATATCAAGCTATTGGGGCATAAGGGACTTGGGGAAAGTTTACAATGACACCGAATGCTATCATTCATATTTAAAAGAACTTAAGTGCTATTTAAATAACCTAAAATAAATTTCATTTCAAGCATACCATTTAGTATGTTTTTTTATCTTTGCATCATTACTTTAATCAAATTTTGATGTATCAAACACTCATATCACTCCATTCGGTAGTCCGTTGGCTTGTTGTAATAAGCCTCGTTTACTCGATTTATATAGCCTATAAAGGTTATTTTCAAAGTTTGAAATTTTCGAAATTTGATAATCAAATAAGGCACTGGACTGCCACGATTGCCCATATACAACTTTTAATCGGCATTGTGTTGTATACCCAAAGCCCAGTCATACAGTCTTTTTGGGGAAATATTGATGATGCAATGGCAAATCTTGGCACAATGTTTTTTGGATTAATCCACCCCATCTTGATGCTAACGGCGATTGTATTATTGACAATCGGTTCTGCAAAGGCAAAAAGAAAATCTACCGATAAAGAAAAATTCAAAATTATGTTAATTTGGTATCCCATTGCTCTCCTCATCATTTTTATAGCAATTCCTTGGCCATTTTCACCACTCGCAAATAGACCTTATCTCAGATAATTATGATTGACCTATTCAAAACAAATATCGGCAGACTTCGCATCATTGGATTTTTAGAAGGGTTTTCTCTTTTGATTCTCGTATTTATTGCAGTGCCAATGAAATATTATTTTCAAAACCCAATTTTATCCAAATCACTAGGACCGATACACGGTGCATTATTCTTGCTTTTTATACTAAACGCTTTGAGTGTAAGTATTGAGCAAAATTGGAAATTCACCGCTACCACATGGAAAGTTATTTTGGCTTCTTTCGTCCCATTTGGCACATTTTATATCGACAGAAAAATATTAAGCAAACTATGAAAATAATATACATTATAGGTGGTTTCATCCTACTATTTTTTATTTCTAATCAAATTTATCGCCTTATAACAATTGATAAAGGATTAGAGCAGAAAATTAAAAATGGTGCCGTTATGTTAGATGTTAGAACAGAAAAAGAATATAAAACGGGGCATATCGAAGGCTCAATAAATATTTCTTTGGGCACAATCCAAGAGCGATACATCAATAAAGTTTTGTTATGACTTTTATTATATGTGAGCGTCTTTCAATATCCCAATATACGCTTTTTCATACTTTTTCTCAACTAAATCCCGAGACTTGCCTCGGGGAATTCTTTAGATTAATAATCAGTAAAACTTAAATGATTATTAATTTCCATCAAACATTAGTGCTGAAATTGATATTTGCTACATGCCCATCGCCTTATGAAACTCCTCCATATTAAGTTCTTCATCAAACTGAGAGGGAATTGCAAAAACACGATCATCAAGTTGTTTAAATTCGATTGACTCTGCCTCCAGCATCAACGCTTTGTCTTCTGACACCGCCTTGAGTATAAAAGCACCTTTGACAAAAATTTCATTCGGCCCTACTGATAACGGAATTTCAGTTGCAACCCAAACATCAAACGTACCAGAAGATTGTGCCAGTGGATACGCCATATCAAAATCCACTTTCCCTGATTTGGTTTTTAATCCAATTATATCGTCTGATTTTTTAAAATCTGCAATTTTCCCGTCAAAATAAGGCACCATTTGTACACGCTGTGAGTCCAAAGTCTCCTTAATTTTATAACGTTTATCCTTAAAAGTCTCCATCCATATCAACTCTTTATCATTCATACGGTATCTTTCGACATTTGCTTGATCATAATAATTTTTGAGAGATTTTCCAGCAGACATTATAACTTCTTTTGATATATTCTTCTCCAAATCAAAATAAATTTTAGTCTTCAGCGTGTCGTATTTTGGCAGAGTTTCTACGTAATGGTTATAAAGAGAATCCCGAATGTCCTCAGGATACTTTAACAATTGGTTTTTCACATTCAAATGAAGGTCAAAAAGGGTTCTATAAATCACTTCTCCAGATTTATGTTCGGTCTTATTACAAGATAACAATCCAATAATTGCAAGAGTAACATAGTATCTTTTTTTCATCATTTTTGGCAATTTTTGTGGCTAGAAAATTAAATATATACACCGATCAAACTCGAGTGCATCAACAAAAGTACAACATTACGACTACAATATTGATTTCTGACAATATTTCCTTGTCAAAACATCATCACATCATCAACAAAACATTTAACTATATTGTCATTCTGTAACGACAATCTAAATTAATCATCTCGAACCGCTTTTTTTACTAGATAATTTTATATTCACATCTAAATTTTATGTTTATTTGTTGGTAACATAATAACTTTAGGTGTATGGACTACAAATATTTCATCTTGTGTATTGACGATGATAAATTAATTCTTGATAGTTTGCGTCAACAACTTAGCAGAGGTTTGGGTAACTCTTTTCTAATCGAATTTGCCGAAGATACCACCGAGGCATTTGAAATCATAGAAGAATACAAAGACTTTGATGGTCCAATTGTGATTATTTCGGATTGGTTGATGCCTGGTATGAAAGGCGACGAGTTTTTGATAGAAGTACATAAAAAACACCCGAAAATGATTAAAATCATCCTCACAGGACATGCCGACGAAGACGCTGTACAACGTGCCTATGAACAGGCCAACCTCTTCAAATGTATGAGAAAACCATGGGACAGTGAAAACCTCATCCATACCATCAAACAAGGCCTAAGTTTAGAAGAATGACCGAGAAAAAGAAACCAATCATTTTGTGCGTAGATGATGAAAAGGTTGTGCTCGACAGTCTGAAATTACAACTCAAATCTCTTTTTCACAATGATTGCATCATCGAAACCGCCGAAAGTGGAGAAGAAGCACTAGAAATCATCGAAGAAATCGTCGAAGATACTGGAAAACCTCCCGAACTCATCATTTCTGACCAAATTATGCCCAATATGAAAGGGCATGAGCTTTTGGCAAAAGTAAAAGAAAAATATCCCGAAACCCTCAAAATCCTACTAACAGGGCTCGCCAACAAAGATGATATTATCAATGCCATCAACCAGGCCAGCATATACCGTTATATAGCGAAACCGTGGGAAAAAAACGACCTCAATCTGACGGTTAAAGAAGCCGTACTGTCTTATTTCCAATCAAAAGAAATTGATGTCATCAACAAAGAATTACTCGAACTGAATAAAAATTTGGAGGAAAGGGTCAAAGCCAGAACCCTAGAGTTAGAAAAGCAAGAAAACAAATCCCGTGCACTATTGCTCAATATTTTGCCCGAAAAAGTAGCCGAGGATTTAATTGCTCGAGACGAAGTCACACCACGGCATTATAAAAAATGTACTGTTTTATTCTCCGATTTCAAAAATTTTACTGCGATATCCAAAAATATGGATCCATCCACACTTTTAGATATTTTGAACCGTTGCTTCAAGGCGTTTGACGATATTATGATTAGACATAATGTCGAAAAAATAAAAACTATTGGAGATGGTTATATGGCTGCTGGCGGTATCCCTGTCGAAAATGACACCAATCCATCGGATGTCATCAACGCCGCAATCGAGATGATTGAGTTTATGGACAAACTGAAAAGTGAGTACATATCACAAAATAAAAAAATATGGGAAATCCGTATCGGTGTACATACAGGTCCCATCGTATCTGGTGTAGTCGGCAGTTCCAAATTTGCCTACGATATATGGGGTGACACCGTCAATACTGCCAGCAGGCTAGAAACGACTGGCGAACCTGGGAAAATAAACATTTCTATTGACACCTATCAGTATATCAAAGACCAATACACCTGTGTCCCACGTGGCAAAAAATTCATAAAAAACAGAGGCGAAATTGATATGTTTTTTGTAGGCAAACAATCATAAGTCCATTTGCTAAAAACAGTCAATATAGCGCGATATTTTAACGTTCGCCACTATGAATCTTGGCTGGTCAACCGTCTTTTAACACTTAATTTCATTCAAGGTCTTGCGTCTGGGCTTTTATTTTCTGTTGCCAACGTACTATTTTTATCCAACCTTGACATTTCACAATTACCCATTGTCTATATAGGCGCATCTATTATTCTTTTGGTCAGCGATGTGCTCATTAACGCTGTCGAAGCAAAAGCCAAAGTCTCTCACGTCATATACGGAACCTACTTGACACTCATAATATTAGCAATATTTTTGTTTATCGGGCTTCAAACAAGTCAATCGACGTTTATTTTTTACACACTCATCATATTTGAACGACTGACCGCACTGACCTTTAACTCAGAATTCACAAAAATATCCTCTTTATTATTTGAAGTAAGGCAGAGCAAACGGTTGTTTGGTCTATTGGGAAGTTCCGAAATTCCTGGAAGAGCCTTGGGGCTTCTCATATTCCCTCTTTTTATTTCTTATATTCCTGTCGCGTACAGTATTTTGGTGAGTGCTGGTATCATAGCAGGATCTATGCTGATACTATTTGCCATTACCAAAAAGTACCCAAAACGGCTTCATACCAATATTAACGCGTTAAAAACCGACGCAAGCAACGCAATACAAAAGCATACGCAAAACCTCCAACCTTTTTCGATTTTCCCATCAAAATATAGCGGATATCTATGTTTTTTCATGTTTGGTCTTGTCGGGATGATGCTCTTGGTCGAATTTTCGTTCCTTAGTGTTGTCGAGAGTCAATTCAAAACCCAACAGTCGCTTGCTCAATTTTTCTCACTTTTTTTTACAATTGGACAGGGGCTGACTTTGATAATGCGTTCTGCTGCAACCGCAAAATTTATCAACTATTTAGGCATCAAAAAAACACTCATGCTTCTGCCTATTGTATTGATTTCGCTTTCGATTATATGGTTTGTTATCAATCCACTAGACCTCCTGCAATCCAATATCATCATTATCGGCGCTATGATGTTTTTATCTGATTTGGTTCGGCTGTCATTGAGCGAACCCATGTTTTTCACCTTGATTCAACCCTTGCATTTAGAACGCCGCTATCATACATTCAAAATCGTCGGTATCGCAGAGAATATCGGATACGGTGTTTTCGGGTTATTTTTGGTATTGCTGTCTTTTATCGGGCAACAGGTCAGCATATCGGCCGAATATTTTTACTTTATATCCATTATTGCTCTATGCGCTGCTGTCATTCCGATTTCAAATTTTTTGGAAAAAGAGTTTCCCAATGCTGTTGGCAATGCGCTCAAAAAAATATTTCTATCGTCCGACAAGGTGCTTTATTCCAAAGACAATAACAATATTTTTATCAAACACCTCAATAGTACAAAAACCGCCAATATCCTCTATGCCATGGAGGTACTGGTCAAAAACAATCCCGATCTGTTGCAAAAAAATGCCACTCAATTGCTACAACACCACGATATAAAAATCAGAGAACGGCTGTATGAATTACAAACAGATTATCGGTTTATGACAACTGCCAGTGCCCTCAAAGACAAAATCATAGAGGAAACTGATCCCCTTGTCAAAGGGAAAGCACTTTTGGCATACGCCGCTGTTGGTCATCATGCGTCCATTGATTTCATCTCGTCCTTTTTGGACAAGTCCAGTCACCTATCTGCCTATGCGATCACAGGATTGTTGAGGTTTGGAGGTCTACAAGGCACCCTATTGTCTAGCCAAAAATTACTCACTCTTTTGCAATCAAACAATCCCAAAGAGCTCATTCTTTCGGCGCAAATATTGGGTAACAGCCAAATCAAACGGTACTACACATCTCTCATTCCTCTTTTGAAATCCAAAGATCCACAGGTCATCGGTGCCGCCGTAAAAGCTGCTATCCAAATCAAAAGTGAAGCGCTTATCGAGCCTCTAATGGACATCATTCATACGCCCAGACATTTAAAAGATGTCTCGGAGGCGCTCATTGCACTGGGAGACAATTGTTTGGTGCATATCAACAAACTATATACCAAATCTAATCTCGATCTTATTTTCAAACGTAGGCTCATTCGGCTCGTTGGGATGATCAAAACAGAGGCCTCAACCGAGTTACTTGATAGTTGGCTTTATACCAAACAGCCGATGCTGAAAAAACAAATACTGTACGAACTACTTAACCTTGAGTTTTTTGCTAAATCGGACCAACAAAAAGCAACCATCAAACACTTTATAGAGGTTGAAATCAAAAAGGCCATCTTGATTTTTCATTTACAAACGCTCATCGACTCTGATACATCGGTGCTTTGGAATGCCCTCAATCTCGAACTTTTGGAGATCAACGACAACGTCCTAAAACTGCTATCCTTTATCTCGGATCAGAAAATAATCCAACAAGTGCAGTACAATCTATACCTCAATAGTGCCGACAAAAAAGACAATGCACTAGAGTTGCTCGATCAAAAAGTACGTTTAAAGGAAAAGAAAGACGTTATTATATTGCTCGAAGATAATACCTGCACAGAAAAACTCTACAAATTAAAAAAGAAACACCCAACAATTAAACTCCACAACCTTGACAGCACACTTATCAAGATTCTGGAAGAGGACAGTGTCGTTTTTAACCGTTGGACCATGGCATGTGCCCTACATTTTATGGGAAATAGCAATATAAAAACACCATATCTCCCATTTATCAAATCACTCTCAAATCATTCGGAAAGATTGATTTACGAAAAAGCCCAACACCTGTTGCAATCAAACGAAAACAAATCATCTATGAATGACGACCACGATATCGAAAAAAAGAATTTGCTCTTTGATTTGGTCTTGTTACTAAAGCAAGTCAGTATTTTCAAATCAACACCAGAAAGTGTCTTGATAGAACTTGCCCAAATTGCTGAACTGCAAATCGTTCCTCAAGACAATATTGTCTTTGAAAAAGGAGACCCCGGCGAAAGCATGTATATCGTCAAATCAGGCAGCGCCAAAATTCACATCGGTGATGTGGTATTCAAGCAAGTCACGGTCGGTGATTTTTTTGGTGAGTTTGCACTTTTGCAACCCGAGCCGCGCAGTGCCACAGTCACGACTCTAGAAGATACAGAGTTTCTGATATTCAACAAAGTCGCATTTTTTGACATTATGGCGGATCGACTGGATATTGTCAGAGCCATCATTGACCACCTCATCAAACTACTCAAAACACAGAACAACAAGCGAACCGAAACACCAACGGGTGAATAATGAATGTTTAAAGCCTAAATAAAACTCTAAACCGACATGATGTCTTTTTCTTTTTCCTCGAATAGCCCATCTACAATTTTAGAATATTTGTCGGTTTAAATTGCAAGGAAATTCGTATATTGCGCCAAAAACCTTGCAATTATGAAGGGAAAAAGTGTAGACCAGGCTCAGCGAAATTTATTTGAGCCTTTGCTTACCGATTTTATCGATTTAAAACACGAGCTAATTCTACTCAGTGATAAGATTGATTGGGGGTATTTTGAAAAAGAGTTTGCGCAATATTACTCGAATAAAGGGCAACCCGCAATGCCTATCCGTTTGATGATTAGCAGTTTACTGCTAAAACGCATTTATAATTTATCCGATGAACGCCTTTGCGAATCTTGGAAAATGAATCCTTACATGCAATATTTTTGCGGAATGGCACATTTTCAACATCGCTTTCCATGTGACCCAAGTGACTTTGTACATTTTAGAAAACGAATAGGCGAAGAGGGAATAGAAAAAATATTTGTTTACTCGGTCAAACTATTTGGAAAACAAGCACAAGAGAAAGTGCAACTCTCAGATACAACGGTGTCAGAAAATAACACGACTTTCCCAACGGACTCTAAATTGGCGAAAAAAATCATAGACAAATGCAATAAAATTGCCAAACAGGAAGGCATTTTGCAACGACAAACTTACGAGCGGATCTCCAAACAATTACTCAGAGACACCCACAACCGCACTCATCCTAAACGCATGAAAAAGGCGAAAAAGGCAGATGCTAAATTAAAAACCATAGCAGGAAGATTATTGCGAGAATTAGAGCGCACCCTCACCAAAGAAAAATTAGGTCATTATCAAGAAGACCTTAATTTCTATTGGGAAATATTAAAGCAGAAACGTTCGGATAAAGATAAAATTTACAGTATTCATAAACCCTACACGAGCTGTATTGCAAAAGGAAAAGCCCATAAGAAATATGAATATGGCAATAAAATTGGCTTGACGACCACCTTCAAATCGCTCATCATCACCTCAATCAAGCGTTTTTTCGGCAATCCTTATGATGGCAAAACCATTGAACCCCTGTTAGACCAAATGAATCGCAACCTCGACCATCAGCCTAAAGAAATTGTTTATGACCGAGGCGGAAAGGGGCAAAAACAAATCAACGACACTTTAATAAGCACGCCTGATTATCGCCCTTTAAAAAGAGATACTGCTTATCAAAAAAGAGTGAAACGTAAAAAGTTTAGACGCAGAGCTGCCATTGAGCCAGTCATCGGACATTTAAAAACAGATTTTCGCATGGGAGAGAACTATCTACACGGGGCAGCATCACCACAAATCAATGCATTTTTAGCCGCAACAGGTTGGAATTTGAAGAAAATGATGAGACAACTCAAAGCACTCAATTTTTATCCATTTTTTAATCTGTTTAAAAGCCTATTTCAGTGTGATTTTTTAGTCATAAAATTGTCGAAACCCATTTCTTAAGGGACGACTAAATAAAACTCTAAACCGACATGATGTCTTTTTCTTTTTCCTCGAATAGCCCATCTACAATTTTAGAATATTTGTCAATGACAGTCTGCACTTTATCTTCTGCAAGCTTGATATTGTCCTCAGCGACGCCTTCTTTTTGTAGTTTTTTCAGAGACTGGTTGATGTCTTTTCGTATATTTCTAAGGGCGATTTTAGCATTTTCAGCTTCATTTTTAGCTTGTTTAGCCAATTGTCGCCGTCGCTCTTCGGTCAATGTCGGGATGGTTATTCTTATTATGTCGCCGTCATTTTGGGGATTCAATCCCAAATCCGAATTGATAATGGCTTTTTCAATTTCGGGCAGCACTGCTTTTTCCCAAGGTTTGATGATGATAGATCGTGCATCGGGCACAGACACCGACGCCACTTGTGACAACGGTGTAGGATTGTTATAATACACCACCATAAGACCGTCCAACATCGAAGGTGCCGCTTTTCCCGCCCTAATCTTCAATAGTTCTGTTTTCAAATGACTGATTGATTTTGACATTTGCTCATCAGCATCATCGATATATAATTGTATTTCTTCCATTTTATTTAATTAATGTTCCAACATCTTCACCGTCAATGATTTTTTTCAAATTCCCTGCTGCGTTTATATCAAAGACAATAATGGGCACCTTATTATCACGGCAAAATGTAATCGCCGTCAAATCCATGACATTCAATGCTTTTTCATACACATCTGAAAAAGTAAGTTCTTTGTACCGAATGGCATCGGGGTCTTTTTCTGGGTCAGCGTTATACACACCGTCCACACGTGTCCCTTTCAATATGACATCTGCATTAATTTCGGTTGCGCGCAGGCTTGCGGCAGTATCAGTCGTAAAATAAGGGCTTCCGGTTCCAGCTCCAAAAATAACAATGCGCCCTTTTTCCAAATGCCGCACAGCCCGTCGTTTGATATAAGGCTCTGCCACGGTTTCCATTTTCATCCCTGTCATCAAACGTGTCTTGACGCCCTCTTTTTCCAATGCACTCTGAAGGGCCATGGCATTGATTACCGTCGCCAGCATCCCCATGCCATCACCTTGCACACGGTCGATGCCTATTTTGTCCGCTTGCATGCCTCGAAAAATATTGCCACCTCCGATGACAACGGCTATTTCAATGCCCATTTCCTTCACTTCGAGGATTTCTTGGGTATACCGTTTTAACTGCTGCGGGTCTATTCCAAAGTTTTGGCCACCCATCAAGGCTTCCCCGCTTAATTTCAAAAGAACTCTTTTATATTTCATGGCGATTATTAGACTCTAACAAATATAATTTTTTATGTAATAGAAACACGTGTGATTATTATAAAATTTTAAATTGTATCTTCACTATTGAATTTCAACCAGTATCAGTACATGAAAACAAAAACAAGCCTCACCCTCGCTATCATCCTTCTTTTTATTTCTTGTAAAACAAGTATGGTCAAGCAATCCCCCTCAAAAAACGCCACTTTAAACAAAGAATTAGTTGATTTAAAATCACAAATACAGCAAGACTCTATCGTTTTAACATCTCCTTTTGAGCATTACCGCCATTCTCCCACCAAATACTTTGATTTAAAACACACCATTTTGCACCTAGAGCCGCACCCCCAATCAAAAACGCTCACTGGACACGTGCAATTATGGCTCCAAGCACTCGCCTATCCGCAAGACACATTGGTGCTCGATGCCAAAAATATGGCGATACAATCTGTAAAACGCAGTGATAACCCAGTTGCAATCCCACTGAAATACCAGTACGACAGCTTATCATTGACGATTTTTCTGGACCAAACAGCACAGCCTGGCAAAGACATCGCCGTCGACATTGCCTATACAGCATATCCCACAAAAGTGGCAAAATGGTCGGGCATCGAAAGCGTAAAATTCGCCGAGCCTCTCGTTGCATCTAAACACAACAATACAGCGATTAGGACAAACAGTGACATTTTTGGCATATCTGGCTGGATGCCCATATTGGATCAATCCAATCAAAGCACGACTTTTGACCTTTTCTTGACAACACCCGAGACACAAACCTCTTTTTCCAACGGCACTCTGACATCGAAAATATCCCTCGGCAACAATTTGAGGGAAGACCATTGGGTCTGCACAAAAATGCTGCCATTGCAACAACTCGGATTTGTCATTGGCAATTTCAAGCTGAAAACCGACGTGTTGACCTCGGCGTTGGCACCCTCCAAAAAAATAAACGTCACATACGCCATCAACCAAAGGGAAGACGATGCACAGTTCCGCTACCTTTTCGACAAGACGGACCGCATGATGGCGTTTTTGGAAAAGAAAATGGGCGTCCCCTACCCCTTCGACTCATTCAAAAGCATCACCGTGCCAGATATTGACGAGGCCTCCACGAGCTTGGCATCGTTGGGTCTGCTGAGCGACACGCTGTTATTTGACGACCCCGATGATGCGCAATCGCATACTGCCGAACGGGCTTTGGTCCATGCGCTGACCCATCAATGGTTTGGCAATTATACAATGGCAAAATCGATCGACTTTTCCGCACTTCACGGGTCCATGGCGGATTTTATGGAGTACCTCTGGATACTAGAACAATACGGAGACGACACCGCCGATTTGATACGTTATCATGACCTCAACATGATTTTGTCTGACTCGTTGGCTTTTAATCAATCGGTTGTCCCTTATTATTTTGACAACTCAACGGTTCTTTTTGACCCAATCCGATACAAAAAGGGCGCCTTGATTCTCTACAACCTATGGAGCATATTAGGAGACGCCGTTTTTTTCAAAAGCATCCACCACTATTTGCGCAATCATGCCTATGCAACAGGGGAGCTGAGCAATTTCCGCCAGTCTTTTGAACAGATATCGGGTCTAGACCTTCGTTTTTTCTTTGACCAATGGTTCTACGAAAACGGCGTTCCCCTCTTGCAAATAACGCCTCTTGTTGACGTTGAAAACCGTGTCTTACATTTAAAAGTAGAGCAAATACTCGATCCCAACGACCCGACTGTCTATGATTTAAATTTGGATTTTGTCATCAACACGACCGCTTCGCAGTCTCTTGACAATCGTTTTTTCAGCCTGCCTATCACCCAATCGGTCAATACCTACGACGTGGATATTCGTGCGTTTGACTCGGCGGATATTACGCTCATCGCAGATCCTGACCACAGGTTATTGGCGTACACAGACATACAAAATACGCGGCAACAGCAACTGTACACCGTCAAAAACACCGATGACCCTATCGAGCACATCAAGAATTTTGTAAAGTTAGTGTCGACCGATTTGCAAAAAAGCCCATCACTCTCCGCCGAAACCGAAAATAGTTGGTTGTCATGGAGCCAATCCCCGCTAGACCCTGATAGGGAAACGGCGCTTCAATATTGGCCCGATAGTGTCGCAATATCGCCCAAAATACAAGCGCGCATGCGTCATCTGAGTCAAAATGACAGCAACCCAAACACACGGAGCATGGCATTGACGTTTTTGGCGCAACAGAAAAAGGTGGACTATACAAAAGACCTATTGGCAATTGCCTTTGATTTTGGCAAAAACGAATACGAGCGCTATACAGCGTTGAGCTACTGTATGGACAAAAATGCCGTCACCATGACCATGCTAGAGCCCTATTTCAAAAGGCGAAACATGGTATTGACACAGATTTTATTGATGTCGTATATCATCGAAAAAGATCAAAGATCCAAATACAAATGGATCATCGACCGTCTAGAAACAATGAGACTGTCTGATATCAAATTTGCCTTTGGCATCATCGCAATATTAAAAGACAAGCTAGACACAAACAAACAACCACTTTTGTCAAATCGATTGGCGGTCCTCGCCACACGGTTCAATATAGACGCCTCATTTGACTCCGCTCAATGACCGCCATACCACCCACGTCCGTCCGTAGGGGCAGACCCACGTGTCTGCCCAATATACCGCCGAAATAGGACGAACACACGGGTTCGCCCCTACTATCCACATCCATACCAACAAAATGAAGGTCCTAGCGGCAGCGTACCCACTAAACACAAAAAAACCCCCACTTCTATAAGTGGAGGTTCTCTTGATGACGACTGTACGACCTGTACCATGACTACCGTACGACTTGTACCACGACCATCGTACGACCTGTACCATGACCATCGTATGACCTGTACCATGACCATCGTATGACCTGTATCATGACCATCGTACAGCGTGTACACTTTTAGACAACGGTGAGCGTGGTGTCAAATGTACCTACACGTGGGATTTTGACAATCGTACTATGCGCATACTGCGTAGTCACTTGCAAGGTATAGTCGCCCTTTTCTAGCTTGGGTAGGACGACGATGAGCTTGCTCGGGTTGTTCTCGACAATGGTGACGACTTTGTGCGATTTGCCTGTGCTGTCGATGAGGGTGATGCCGTTTTGGGGACTGTCGCCTTCTATTTTGAGGAGGGTGCCCATTATTTCTATGACACCTGCCGAGGTGATTTGTTCGTTGATGCTGCCGCTCATGCCGTCTTTGACTTCTATGATGAGCGGGATATTTTTGGGTGCTTCGACGCGTTCGGCACGGGCGGCGACGGCGGCTTCTTTGAGTCGTTTGCCCGGGGTCATATTGATTTGTATAGCGTTTGTCTTTTTGTCTAGGTGGTCGGTGCTGGTTTTACTGTGCCCGGGATGGAGGCGCTTGTTTTGAACAAGGGCAGGTTCAGCTTTTTGCCTTCTTCTGTGGCGTCTACTACCACATCCACGAACTCTTCTAGTACGGCTTTGACTTGGGAGTGGCTGTGGTTGCCTTTTTCTGTGATGCGTTTTGATGCATTTTTCTAAGTCTAGGCTTTCTTGGTCATAGACCCGAAAGACGTATTCGTTTGGCTCTTTTGAAAAGGGATTACGGACTAGTGTGTATTTTAAACTCATAATTGTATTGATTTTAAATGATTAAACTATAATAATTGAATTGTAATGGCGAACCAACAACAAGGGGTTTAAACCCCTTGTCACCGTTCGAAATTGGTACGGATGTATATTTCATTATCCCACCAGAATCATTCCACCACCCTAAAGGTGATCTCTATATCTTTGTCAGTTGGTGTGCGATATCCACCATCTTTAGAGATGATAGTCCACGACGAGGAGATGGGAGCCGTTGGGAATCGCAAGAGCTGTGTCTCAAGTAGTGTATTGGATTTACGGCTAATAGCAAAGTATAAACTACATCTCGAGACACACAAGTTCCACTTTGAAAACAAGACACTATACCAGTTGTCACATCATCAGAAGAGAATATATTGAGACCGTTCACTGTATTGCGTTGAGTAAATGGCAGTAGAAAGGGTTCGCCTTTTTTGACACTCAGCTCGATGGTACTGCCATAGAATTGCTGGCTGTAATACAAAGGACTTCCAGTTGTATTGGTAGTGACTGCAGCTGCGGTCGGCAGGGTCAACGTAGTAAAGTCCTCTTTTTTGTCAGATTGCAAAACCCCCGCTTTGTACACATACAGATGGTAGGCGGTACCGACCTCTAACGCCCCCTGTGCCTCTGTCATGTATGTGCTAGGACTTGTTATTTTATGAGTAGTGGCATCTTGTACTGGCTTTACAAAATTATCGTTCCAAGCCAATAAAAGGTTGATGGGTGTGGCGTTGAGCGTCCTGCTGACAAAGGCAACCGAACTGGCATCAAAAGTCGGAGCAGTCGCCTCTTTGCTGATGACAAAACTATACGCACCATCCCCTACGAGTTCAGGCAATATGATGGCATGGTAGTCGACCTTGAGGGCATCATGACCGTATGGCACAATCACCGTGATGTCAAGGGTATCGGTCTGACCATCTGCAGTCGCCGTGATGGTGGTCGTGCCAATGGCTTTGGCAGTCAATTTGCCACCACCATCAATGCTGGCAATATCGGTATCACTCGATGACCATGTGACGGTTTTACCAGTTGGTGTCGTGGTGGCGGTCAAGGTCACCACATCATCTATATTTAAGGTCGTTTGGTCTTGGGGCGCCGCAATCCTAACAATGGTCACAGATGGTTCGGTCACCGTGATGTCAATGGTATTACTGGTCTGACCATCTGCCATAGCTGTGACCGTCACGCTGCCAGCAGCACTCGTGTTGAGGATGCCCGTTGTGATGCCAATCGTCGCAATCCCCGTCGGCATCGTGCTGACCGCCCATCTGACCGCTCTCCCCCACAGGCACTGTCTCCGCCATAAATGTAACCGTCTTGCCGCCCTCTACGGTCGTTTGACCTACAGGATCCGTCGCAATCGTGATGGTCTGTACAGATTGTGCTTTGATGGTCAACGTCACCTCTTGTGTGACCGTCTTGTCAGCGGTCGCAGTCGCCATCAATACGATATCACCTGTCTGCTTGGGCGTCAGCACCCCATCGGATGTCAAATCTGCCTTGAGGGCATCTGTCGCATTTTTCAAAAGCCAAAAAAACCCGCTTGTCAGTGGTATTGTCTGGATTGACCACCACTGTAAAAACCGTCGTCAAGGTAACCGAAATATGATTGGCTTCTACTGTTTTGCCCTCTATTGGGCTAATCGTAATTGACTTTGGAAGAACATCCGTGGGTTGTACCACCCGCTCGGTGATGGTCAATTGCGTCTCGGCTGTCACGCTGCTTTTGGCATTGGCGGTGACCACTATTGTGATGGTACCCGAATTATTGGGCGTCAATATGCCATCGGATGTCAAATCTGCCTTGGCGGCATCGGCTGTGGTTTTGAGTGACCAGATAACGGTCTTGTCGGGGGTATCGTCGGGGGTGATATTGATTGTGAAAATCGTCGTAAGGTCGATTGTGCCAGACCCTACTTCTGCGGTGGTTGTTTTGCCCTCTATTCGGCTAATTGTTACCGCTGTAGGGGGGGGGGGGGGGCTACATTTTCGTTATCGCTGTCGCTCGTGCCACAGCTGCTCATCAATAGCGTCATCGGGGCAAATGCCAACAATAGCATCGTCATCATTTGGGTATTTAGTTTGTTCTTCATCATTGTTATATTTAAGTTATATTAATAAAAACGAAGCTAATACAAAAGTCCGAAAACAAAAAACGTTTCGTGTTAAATTATTGGGAGGATGTGGTATCGTAGGAGCGAACCCGTGTGTTCGCCCAACGTATCGGGACAGAATGTGGGCAGACACGTGGGTCTGCCCCTACCCTCTCTATTATATTCAAAATATTTCATTATATTTGATAGTATGGATAGGTTAGATAGAATCGAACAAATACTAGCACAAACCACAAAAGACCGTGCAGAGGCTCAAAAAGAACGGGAAAAAGCTCAAGCTAAGTACGACAAAGACCGTGCAGAGGCTCAAAAAGAACGGGAAAAAGCTCAAGCTAAGTACGACAAAGACCGTGCAGAGGCTCAAAAAGAACGGGAAAAAGCTCAAGCTAAGTACGACAAAGACCGTGCAGAAGCCCAAGCTAAGTACGAAAAAGAACGGGAAGAGTATCGCAAAAAGCAAGACAAACTCCGTGCAGAATTTGAAGCTAAACAAAAAAAAGACTGGGAGCAGCTTAACAGTCATCTAGAGAGTGTCGGGAAACAATTAGGCAATATCGGCGTGAATATGGGGGACAGTGCCGAGGAATTGTTTTTCCGTAGTTTGCAAGACCAACCTGTTTTAGGAGATATCACATATAATGTCGTTGAACGCAATATCCGTGATGGAAAGAGGACGTACTGAATATGATATTTTAATGTTTAATGGCACGGCATCTGCAATCATTGAGGTCAAATACAAAGCCCATCCTAAAGACATTCAGAACCTCATTGACAAAAAAGCCAAGACATTCCGAGAGAATTACGCCAAGTACCGCAATCATGATTTGTATTTGGGTCTGGCAACGACCGTAACCTACGAGGACTTGATTGACCAAGCCCGTAATGCTGGTATTTATTTGCTGACACAGAACGGAAAGCACTTAGAAGTCGTCAATAAAGAGGTCCGTTGTTTTTAAAACAGCACCTCTACGAACGTCACCTCGACTCCACTCAATAATCGCATGTTATTCTACCGGTAGAGTCAAGCCGTTTGTTCGCCCGACTGTTTGGGCAGACACGTGGATTGGTATCGCTGCCACTGGGGCTTTCATTTTCGTAGTTCCTCTAAATCTGCCAACAAAGCATCCTTGACCTTTTGATCATCCGAACTCAAAGGCAGGTTGGCAGGATCGAGTAGATTTCTTGGTGTTGCATTTGAGGTGCTGACATCATAAAACGCTTCGGTGCCGTCTTTGAACCGTAGATATTGATGCGTTTTATTGCGGATAGTATAATTCGTATTGGCTGGATTGGGGGCCTATTTCTGAATAAATAAAGTCCTGCACCTCTGTATTTTTTGAAGACAGCAAGTCTATAAATGAATGACTGTCATGGTATGTCTTGTCCCCGACGCCAGCAATATTGGCAATTGTAGAAAACAAATCTACCGAACTCACCAGAGCATCCTCTGTTTGATTAAAACGCGTTACCCCCCTTTCCAGAAACAACCAATGGCGTATTGATACCGCCTTGATAAATCGTTCCTTTCACTTGAGTTTTGTCATAGTATTGCGCGACTTCGCCGTCTGTTCCATTATCACCAATGAAAATAATAATCGTATTGTCTTTCTCCTCCTCACTTAAAGAATTGATCACGCGCCCCATCTCAGCGTCCAAAGACTCCAACATAGCAAGATAATAAGGCTGCGGATTTGTCTCAATGTCAGTACCACCAGAGAGCACCTGCGTATGCAGATTTTGAGGCGGCAGATGAAAGGGCGTATGAGGCGCTGTATAGGCCAACCACAAAAACCAAGGCTTGGTCTGTGTCGACACCCAATCAATCGCCAAGTCTGAAAATTTCGTCGTGATATAGTCTGTGGACTTTGACGATTGTCCATCTATTGTGAGGCGCCAACTATTATAATCTGGTACCGTCCCATTGAGAAGTCCCGCATAATGCCCCACCCCCATCGTATTAGGATGCGTTTCGGTTTTGGACAGATGCCATTTTCCAATAACCGCATGTGCGTACCCAGCACTCTGATTGTCAAGATACTTTTGAAGCGACACTTCTGTATCAGAAAGCTCATGTCCCACATTGGTCACATTGGTTCGAAAACCATGTTTGCCAGAAATAATACTCGCTCTCGTTGTGGTACACACAGGATAGGACCAAAAATTATTGAAACGAACACCCTCGTTCATCAAAGTCGTCAAATTAGGCATATTGGGCTTTGCACTACCGATATTGTAACCTGGTGTCGCATCAAGTCCCATATCATCCGCAATGATTAATAGGATATTGGGTTTTGCCGACTGACTTGTGTCGTCTATTTTGTTAGGCTCTTGAGAAGAGGCTGTTGTGTCATCATCATTTTTTGAGCATGCGAAAAGCCCCACAATGATGAGATAGATTAAACATCTCTTATAAAGACGACTGTTATGAAAAGCATTTTGGTATATCATATAGGTTAAAGTTATCCAAGATGAGTGTATCCTAGGCATGAAAATGAGAAAATAAGCATTGCTGTCAGCATTTTAAATTAAAGGTCTCTGACACAACGCACAAAATTATATACATACCGCATCTGTATAGGGTGATGCCCATCATCGCTACAAAAAATAAAAAATAACCGGATACATAAAGACCATATCCGCCCAAATTCTATATTGCTCATCTATCAGAAAATAAGTGGAATACCCCAAAATGCAGGATAATGTCAGACTCATCGCACAGATAATGATTTGCATTTTGGCAAAGTCCATGTCAAAGAAAAAGGCACCGAAAACAGCCGTCATTGATACCAATAAGAGAAGACATGCCGTTAACTTTTCGGTCAATTTGACCCCATATAATAGCGGAAAAGAAGAGAAATTGTTTTTTTTTGTCTACCGACACCTCCAAAGTAGAAATAATCAAAAGGTTGGATAATGCCAAAAACGCTATTTGGCCAAAAACAATCCCCCAAGGTGCAAAAAAATGAATCGGCAAGCGCACAGAGACCGCTGGTATCATCACAGCCATGGCATAAATGACCGCTACCCAAAACTCTTTCACAAACTGTTTTTTGAGGTTCAGATAATGTACCAACACCAAGTAAAACAAGCTCATGACACTGACAAGCACCGCCAAAATAACAACCGTCAACGGCACATAAAAAACGCAATATACCACCACAGCAATACACACCGCCACAGCCCGCCACAGCGATTGGCTATACTTCACATGAAATCGGTGTCTAGCGCTCATTTCAGAGATAGGGAGTCCTTTTTTGATAGACTTTTCTGCATCAACCAAATGGTCCACCGTATAGATAATCCATGTTGACAACCCCAAAGAAAAAAAAACATATAGATTGAGATCCGACTTTGACCACAGACAAATCATCATCGAGGTAGACATCACACCCAAAACAACGTCAAGAGACAGATTCCTGACTTTTGCTAAAAAAGTGGTAATATTAATCATTAGACAGTGCCTCGGCACCACCTACAATTTCCAGTATTTCGTTTGTAATCGCGGCTTGTCGCGTTCTATTGTATGTTAGGCGCAGCGATTTAAGCAACTCATTGGCATTTTCGGTTGCTTTGTCCATCGCTGTCATTCTAGCCCCCATTTCAGAGGCATTGGATTCGAGCAAGGCCTTATAAAATTTGATTTTTAGAGACTTGGGAATCAAAGATTCGACAATGGCTGTTTCGCTTGGATCATAAATATAATCACTATCATAGGTTGTCTTTTCAACGACGTCCTGTTCGTTTTCAAAAGACATCGGCAAAAAAACTGATGTTCTGATAATCTGTGTTGCAACGTTTTTAAACTCGTTATACACCACCCTTACCACATCAAATTTTTCGTTCAAAAAGCCCGACATGACATACTCGGCAGCTTCTTTTGCTACGTCAAAATTAAGGTCATGTAAAATAAGACCATATTCCTCCACGAGTTTATAGTCCTTTTTTTTGAAAAACTCGAACGCCTTTTTTCCGATTGGCATGACCGTCAATCTACCCTCCTTTTGCTGGTCAGCATAGTCGTTTTTAGCCAAATATTCGGCTGCTTTAAAAGTCGAAGAGTTAAACCCACCACAAAGACCTCGGTCAGAAGATACCACAACAATCAAAACATTTTGCTGTGCTCTTTTCTCGGAGAAGTTTTCATTTTCGCTGGGCGTTGACGCCGCCAACAGATTGGACAAAATAGCATCGAGTTTTTGGACATAAGGTCGAATCTGCACGATGCGCTCTTGTGCTTTTCTCAGTTTAGACGCCGCCACCATTTTCATGGCTTTGGTAATTTGCTGTGTCGAGTTGACCGAATTTATTCGGTTCTTTACTTCTTTTAAATTTGCCATTATTTCACCTCCATCATGATTGTTTGTAAGCCTTGGCGAGGTCTTTTGCGACAGAAGACATCTTTCCCAGTACGTCATCGGTCATTTTGCCCTGCAACAACGCCTCCAAAACATCGGCATGCCCCGTTCTCAACGTTGTCAAGTACTGTGTTTCAAAGTCTTTCACTTTGTCAACGGGGACATCGTCCAACAGCCCTTTTGTCGAAGCGTAAATAATCGCCACCTGCTCTGCAACGGGTACAGGAGAGTACTGACCTTGTTTCAATATTTCTTGATTTTTTTGCCCCCGATCAATCACCAGTTTTGTTGCCGCATCAAGGTCCGAACCAAATTTCGCAAATGCCTCTAGTTCACGAAACTGTGCTTGGTCGAGCTTCAATGTACCCGCAATCTTTTTCATCGATTTGATTTGTGCAGACCCTCCCACACGCGACACCGAAATTCCAACGTTAATCGCTGGTCTGATACCCGAGTTAAACAAATTGGTTTCGAGGAAAATCTGACCATCCGTTATCGAAATAACATTGGTCGGAATATAGGCCGACACATCACCCGCTTGCGTCTCTATGATAGGCAAAGCCGTCAGAGATCCTCCCCCTTTGACGATGCCTTTGAGCGACTTTGGCAGGTCATTCATATCCTTGGCAATATCATCTGACTCATTGACTTTCGCCGCACGCTCTAACAACCTTGAGTGCAAATAAAACACATCACCAGGATACGCCTCTCGACCAGGCGGTCTTCTCAACAAAAGAGACACTTCTCGATACGCCACAGCTTGCTTGGACAAATCATCATAAACCACCAAAGCCGATCGACCCGTATCTCGAAAAAACTCTCCTATTGTAGCACCTGTAAAAGGCGAGAAAAATTGCATGGGTGCTGGATCCGAAGCATTTGCCGCCACAATAACGGTATAGGGCAATGCGCCCGCCTTGTCCAAAGCCGCACGCAATGTCGCTACCGTCGAAGCCTTTTGCCCTATGGCAACATAAATACAATAAACAGGATTACCTGCTTCATAAAATTCTTTTTGATTGATAATCGTATCAATCGCAACAGCTGTTTTGCCCGTTTGTCTATCGCCAATAATCAATTCTCGCTGACCTCTCCCGATAGGAATCATCGAATCAATTGACTTTAGCCCCGTTTGAAGAGGCTCTGACACAGGTTGTCTAAACAACACACCCGGTGCTTTTCTCTCCAAAGGCATTTCATACGTCTTGCCTTCAATATCTCCTTTGCCATCAATGGGAATGCCCAGTGTGTCCACAACACGTCCTAGCATGCCTTCTCCCACATTAATGGATGCAATTTTCGCCGTTCTTTTGACCGTATCTCCCTCACGAATCTGACTAGACTCTCCCAAAACAACCGCCCCTACATTATCTTCTTCCAAATTTAACGCTAAAGCCTGCAGTCCGTTTTCGAACTCTAGTAACTCGCCTGATTGCACATGGTGTAATCCATAGATACGTGCGACACCATCACCAACCTGTAGTACGGTACCTACTTCTTGTAATTCTTTTTCAGAACGAAAACCTGATAATTGTTCTCTCAATATTGCCGATACTTCGTCGGGTCTAACATCTGCCATGGTATAATGTAATTTAGGAGCCGAAAGCTCAGTTTATTTAAATATTTGTTTGATTTGAAAATTTTAATTTTAAGTCAGCCAATTGACCTGAAATAGAATCATTCAATTTAAATCCATCAAATTGAATGATTAATCCTCCTATAATAGAAGCATCTACGGTTTCGGTTAACTCAACTTTTTTGTTTGTTCTTTTTTCGATAAACCCAATAACTTGCTTTTTCAATTTTTCATCAATCGGTACAGCAGTTGTCACATTTGCCAGTTTTATATTTTGCTTTTCTTTGAACAAAACATAAAATTGTGTCCCAATTTGTGGCAAATAAAACGCTCTCCCCTTTTGGGTTGCCAATGTCAAAAAAGCCATCGTCAGTTTGTTGAATTTTTTACTAAATAGCTTTTCGAGAATTACCTTTTTTTTCAAATGAGGTATCACAGGGTTTTTAAGCAATAAAACCAAATCTCGACTCCCCTCACAAGTTTCGTTAAAACAACTTATATCCTTATAGACAGACTCCAAACACTTTTTCTCAGTAGAAAGATCTAGGAGCGACTTGGCATAACGGTTGGCAATTCTAATTTCAGACATCTTTCAGCTTAATTATTGTCAAGTTCTGTTACAAATTTAGAGACAAGTGCTTGTTGTGCTTTGTCACCTTTAAGGTTTTCTTTCAACAGTTTTTCTGCTATTTCGAGAGAAATTTCAGCAACTTGTGTTTTCAACTCGACCAAAGCAAGCTTCTTTTGATTGTCAATTTCTGCTTTTGCTTCTTCGATTATTTTAGCAGCTTGCTCGTTGGCTTGTCCCTTTGCAGCATCTCGCACTTTATTCGCAGCTTCTGTTGCGTCCTTCAACATTTTTTCTCTTTCAACACGGGCCTCTTGCAGTAGCGACTCGCTGCTTTGCTGAATTTTTGACATTTCATCTTTTGCCTTTTCAGCTGATTCTAAGGCACCCGTAATTGACGCTTCCCGCTCATTTAACGCTTCCAAGATAGGCTTCCAAGCCTTTTGTTTTAATATAAAAAACAAAATGATAAACACAACTGTTGACCAAAATATCAGTCCAGTTCCAGGAGTTAAAAGATCCATTTCTTAAAATTTAATTTGTTCGAATAATTAATTAAAATGAAATAATTGCCTGCCACCGACCGTGGAATCAGGCAATTATACTACTTGTTTGTCGGTGGTTTTTTTTTAAGCAAGAAGTTTCAAGAAACAACCTACCGCCCCTAAAAGGCAAATCACCTCAATCAATGCAGCAATGATTAACATGGCAGACTGAATCTGACCAGCAGCCTCAGGTTGCCTTGCAATACCTTCCATCGCAGACCCTCCGATTTTCCCAATTCCAATTCCTGCACCAATTGCAGCAAGACCAGCGCCAATTCCGGCACCCATAACACTTAGACCGGCACCTGTAGAAATCTCGGCCAATAACAACATTAATAGATTCATAATTAATTAATTTTTATATGTTAACAATTTATATAATAAAACCTAGATACAAACTAGGGGACTCTTTCTTTTATTTATCAATGCTCCTCTGTTGTCGCCAATCCTATATACAAAGACGAAAACAACGTGAACACATACGCTTGTATTGCGGCAACCAAGATTTCAACCAAATTAATTGCAATCAATACCAACACCGACACACCCTCAACCGCATAACTGTTAAGCATCAATTTGAAACCCAACATCAAAAACGTCAATACCACAAAATGACCTGCAGTCATCGCAACAAAAAGCCGCACCAATAATGCCGCTGGTTTTGTAAATACACTGATTATTTCTACAGGAACAATGATGATTTTCAATGCAGTCGGGATACCTGGTGTCCAAAACACGTGCTTCCAATACTGTGCATTGCCACTAATATTAGTGATCAAAAACGTCAAAACTGCCAACGTTGCAGTAAATGCAATATTACCAGTCAAATTAGCAGCCCCTGGCAAAAGCCCCATAAAATTACCTATCAATATAAAAAAGAATAGGTTAATCATATAAGGTGCATATTTTTCGTACCCATGCCCGATATTGGGCTTGATAACATCATCTCTCAAGAAAATAACAATCGGCTCTACAAAAGACGCAATGCCTTTTGGTGCCTTTCTTGGATTTTTTTTGTAATAATTGGCTGTAGAGGATGCCACAAAAAACACCACAATCGCAACCAAAAAAAGCATCATCACATTTTTTGTAACAGACAAGTCAACAACGCCTGTGCCACTATCATGAACAATATGGTATACGTAAGACTCTTCTGATTTTTGCAGGCTAAATCCATCATAAGTGCCCGTCGGTTGGTGGTGGTCATAAAAACGACTCGACATAAAAAATTTGAATCCCGCTACTTCGTTATAAACGATAACAGGGAGATACAAAGTGACACTGTTAGAAAAATGCCAAATATGACTGTCCAAAACATGTTCGAAAAGCACTTGAGTCGTTGTCAACTCCTCTTCTTTTCCACTCTCTGCGAAACTCGCAAAAACACTTGATAAAGTGAGTAATAGAACTAAGATTAACTTCATCGCATTCGTTTGTATTGAGATTAGTGCGTAAGTTACATCATTGCAGTTTAATTTTCAAACCGCACTACAAAAAATAAGCAAGAGATTTGTACTATTTTCACCGTCTTTGTCTTATTATCTCATACATAGCAACTCCTGCGGCAACCGAAACGTTAAGAGACTTTATTTTTCCGAACATCGGAATGCTAACCAGCGACGTCAAATGTTCGAAAATACTTTGGTGGATGCCTTCATCCTCTGACCCCAGCACGAGCGCCATTGGGCTTTTCAGCTCTTGGTCATAAATAGAACGGTTTGTTTTTTCGGTAAGCCCCACAATGTCCAATCCCGAATTTTTCAATTCACGGACGACACCGACGATGCTTTTTACCCTGCAAACAGGCAAATGATGCAAAGCCCCTGCAGACGTTTTGATAGCATCTGGCCCTATTCTAGCACTTGATTTTTCTGGTACAATCAAGGCATTGGCACCGATGCACTCTGCAGTTCTGGCAATGGCACCTAGATTTCGGGTATCTGTGATGCGGTCACAAATAATGAATAACGGTGTTTTGCCAGAGCGCCACACCTCATCCAAAATATGGTCCATCGATGAGTACATCACCAAATTAAGATACGCAATCGCTCCTTGGTGATTTTTTCTGGTAATGCGGTTTAGTTTTTCGACGGGGACATAGGTCACAGGGATGCGTTTTTGCTTTGCGCAATCCTGCAACTCATTCAAGAGCGGGTTATCGCCTCCTTTTGCCAATAACAATCGGTCAATCTCTTTATCAGCCTTGATGGCTTCGATAATGGTTCGTGTCCCAAAAATATAATCTTTCATCATTGAATGATATTGCCTTTTCGCCACAATACAACGCCATCGTACCACGTCATGCTGCTGTCACGATGCCTTTCAATAACCAACTGTTTTTGCCTCATAATACTTTTTTCCTTCAAAAATCGAAATGTTATTTTCGACAACTGTTTTGTTTTTTCAAAAACCCAAGTTTCTGTTTTTCCATCAATATTGACATAATCTGGTGCTCCATAAATAATATAAATCATCCCCCTATCGGTTTTCCACCCTTCCTTATAAGTGGTAAAAATCTCATTGGCGAGACGGACTCTTTTGTAATAGGAGCGGATTACATTTTTGCTCAATTCTTTACTCGAAAACAAATTTAGCCAAAAAGACTCAAAACTCTGCCTTGGCTGATTTGATTTTAATAGTTTTTTATAGCGTTCTCCTTTCGAAATATAAACTAGAGGCTTGATGACTTTCTTGATTTGAGTTAATTTGGGATAAGGCAAATTTTCGACTCTTAAAACCGCTCCATTTTGACGTGTGGTATCGGATTGAATAAAATACAAACCAGCATAGTCAAACCGATAGGGCTTTGTTTTGTCCAACACAAAAGTAGAATCAGCAACAGAGGGCAAAAAATCTTTTGAGGGATTTTCGGTCATCGGCGGCATCGCATATTTAAAATCTTTAGCATAGTATTTTACAAAAACGGGTTGATGCGGATTTTTGTCTTCAAATACCTTGAACTGCAGACTCTGCCTCGGCGAGACAAAAGATCGGTTAATCGGTCGAGACGATTGGTCTTCGATATAAACAGACGGGTAATTGACTTGACCGTTTAGAAAAAAGTCATATACAAACACAAAATTCGTATAGGTATATTTATTAACAAAAATAATGGCAAATCCTTGTGCATCAGTGGGCTTTTTCACAGTTAAACGAAAATCATATTGCCGATTTAAAACACCCGCTTTGAAAGCCTCAGTGGCGATTGTCTCTTGTATGACAACGTTGTCTTTGTAAGTCGATAACCACCGATAACCGATATTATAATCTTTTAAATCAGTATTAAGCGCAAAAGACACGTCCGCCAAAAACAAAATTTCCTCGCCGTTTTGTACCATTTGACTATTAAAAAAAATTTCGGGATGCAATTTATAAAGGTAATCTTGATTGATTTCACCATAGCTTTGTCCACAAAGATTCTGTATGAAAAAAAAGCAAAAAATCCCAATAAAACCAATTTGAAAGGATTTTGTCATATCCATCACTTTAAATTTTGAGTTCACAATCCAACAAATATAATTGAATCAGGCAAAATATAAGGTCTTTTAACCTTACATTTGTCGCATGTCAATCTATACAACAGAGATTACATCAAGTTCTATGCCTAGTGAAAACCCCATTCATCAAAGGTTGCTTCAGGCTTATTATTTGGCAATTCCTTTTGTTAAAGGTAATCTGCTAGAGTTAGGCTGTGGGCAAGGTCGGGGTATTGACGCACTGTTGCCACATGTCAACCACTATACTGGTATCGACAAAAACAAAACCATCGTTACGCAGCTCTCCTCGGACTATCCAACCGCCAATTTCAAACATCTGACAATCCCTCCGTTGACCTCTATCGCAACAGGCACTTATGATACCGCAGTGGCCTTTCAAGTAATTGAACATATCAAAAAAGATATGCTTTTTTTGCAAGAAATTCACCGCATTCTAAAACCTGGAGGGCGTGCCATTCTCACCACCCCCAATATCAAGATGACGTTAAGCAGAAATCCATGGCATATAAGAGAATACACCGCCGAAACGCTTGTCAATCTAGCCAAACCCATTTTTTCGAACGTTGAGATGAAAGGCATAACAGGTAGCAAAAAAGTCATAGATTACCACCAACAAAACAGAGCCTCTGTACAAAATCTTGTTCGCTTTGACATTTTCAACCTACAGTACCGCCTTCCCTCTTGGATATTAAAAATGCCATACGAATTTATGAACCGCATTAACAGAAATAGATTGCACAAAAGCAACCAACATTTGGTGAATTCCATTACATTAGAAGACTACCATTTGTCCAATCAATCCGATGACAATCTGGATCTTTTTTGTATCCTTACTAAATAAAATACCACACATTAAACCAAAATAATACGCCTCTAAAATTTATTATGCCCCAAAATCAACATAGTCCTATCACCCCCAAACGTCTAAGTGCGTTACGCAGACTGCTTGTTTTTTTAAAACCATATCGGTTAAAATTTTTCTTTCTCCTATTGCTCACCGTGTCGATTGCCGCCATTGCGCCCCTCAGACCATATTTGGTACAATATACTGTGGACAATCATATTTCTAACGACGACATGGTCGGACTGACCAATATAATTATAATATTGCTGGTATTATTGGTACTGCAAGCGGGCATACAATACGCCCACACGTACCTATCGGCTTGGTTAGGACAAAATATCATCCGTGATATTCGCGTCAAACTCTACCAACACGTCCTCAAGCTAAAATTGAGCTTTTTTGACCGTACTCCAATTGGTCAATTGGTCACCCGCTGTGTATCAGACGTCGAAACTTTGGCAGACGTCTTTTCGCAGGGCATCGCGGCTATGATTGCGGATGTTTTGACGTTGATTATTATTTTGATTGTCATGTTCTCCACCAATTGGCAATTATCATTGGTTTGTCTGACGACATTTCCTATATTGATTTTGTGTACCTATATTTTCAAAGAAAAAGTCAAAGAGTCGTTTCAAGATGTCCGCAATGCGGTGTCAAACCTCAACTCTTTTGCACAAGAAAGAATTACGGGCATGAATATTGTCCAAATTTTTAATGCTGAAAAACGAGAAGGTGAAAACTTTAAGAATATCAACAAAACGCATTTAAATGCCAATTTGCGTTCGGTTTTATACTACTCGATTTATTTTCCTGTTGCAGAAGTCATCCAAGCCAGTGGTATTGGGTTATTGATATGGTATTTTTCTCGTGGCATGCTAGACGGAGAGCTCAAAATAGGGGTTATCATGGCCTTCATCATGTATTTGCAGATGTTTTTTAGACCAATTAGGCAAATCGCAGATCGGTTCAATGTTTTGCAAATGGGATTGGTTGGTGTAGAGCGGATTGTCAAACTCATGGACAACGAAGAATTTATACACCAAAACGGTCATATCAATCACCATCGTGTGCGGGGCGATATTTCTTTTAAAAATGTATGGTTCGCCTACAAAAAAGATGATTACGTTTTGAAAAATATCAATATAGACATCAAAGCCGGCGAAACAATCGCGCTAGTTGGTGCTACAGGAGCAGGTAAATCTTCCATTATCAATCTTTTAAATCGATTTTATGACATTCAAAAAGGGGAAATTTTAATCGACAATGAAAATATAACATCCTATACATTGGATAGTTTGAGACATAATATCGGCATTGTGATGCAGGATATTTTCTTGTTTTCCGATACTATTTTGCATAATCTCGATTTGGGCAATCCTCTTATTTCCAAAGAAAAAACAATTGATACTGCCAAATTGGTCGGCGCAGATTCTTTCATCAAAAAACTGCCAAACGACTATCTTTTTAACGTCAAAGAACGTGGCAGCACACTATCTGAGGGACAACGTCAACTTTTGGCTTTTGTGAGAGCCATGATTTATGATCCCAAAATACTCATCCTTGACGAAGCAACGGCCTCTATTGACACCGAAACAGAAGAACTGATCCAAAAAGCCATCGAAAAATTAATGGAAAATAGAACCTCCATCATCATTGCACACCGACTTTCGACCATTCAACGAGCCGACAAAATCATTGTTCTTGACCAAGGAGAAATCAAAGAAGTCGGCAATCATTTTGATTTATTGCAAAAAAATGGCTACTACGCAACACTACACGCCATGCAGTTTTCGGACGCAAAATAGACACTTGCGTAAGAATAATACTAATTAATACACAATATTATCCCAAAAATATCGATATTTGCAGGGAATATTATTCTTATGATAAAGCACATAGTCCGTCAATTTTTATCGATTTCTGTCACAATGTTGACAGCCTTTGGGTTCATTCTTTGCACAGCCGAAAATGCATCTGCTCAATACAGAAGCAGAGTAGAACGGATAAAGGGACGGCAACCAATTGGAAGAGAGCAGATTAAATGTCCCCTACTGATTGATAATAACAAAAAACCCGCCATCGGTATCCGCATCGGAGATCCTATTGCTATTACTTTCAAAACATACAGCAAAACGCTTTGGAGTTTCGAGGCGGTTCTTGGCATTACATATTTGGGACTGAGCACTGACAAGTCAAACGAAATTTTTAATAACAATGTCAGCAAAAAGTTTGAGAATATTTTGCTCATCAATCAAGATATCACCCAGCCGTTTATGGCTCAACTCAAAATTATCCGCCATTTTAAAATACCTGGACAAAGAAGCCTTTTCGCTTTTGCGGCTTTGGGTGCTGATCTGAGGTATATGAAAATAAACTATCTATATCAATCTGATAGCAAACTCTCTGCTGGAGCTGGTTCTGAAAGAGTCTCCGACCTATCTGACGTAAATGTTAATTTATTTAGCTATGGTCCCGAATTACAAGTGGGCATCGAATACTATTTCAAAGGTTTGCCATTTTGTATCTATGCAGAAGGCGGCGTTTTTTATGATATCGCCAACAATTTTAATTTTCCCAAATTCATTGGTGGGACAGGCATTCGATACTACTTTCATTAAAAAATCCGATAGTTTAACAACTTGATTTTAAGCACAAAATTTCGAGTAGCATATCAAAAGCTCGGTCTCTGTTGCCATAGACATAAACGATTTTTGAGTCGTTCGGTATAGCGGTTAACACAAGACCTGCGGCTAGTATATTCCTTGTAAAGGCTTTCCATATACCGTCGCATCTCAGCCCGAGAGAGACGCCGTGTCAGCCCGAGAGAGACGCCGTGTCAGCCCGAGAGAGACGCCGTGTCAGCCCGAGAGAGACGCCGTGTCAGCCCGAGAGAGACGCCGTGTCAGCCCGAGAGAGACGCCGTGTCAGCCCGAGAGAGACGCCGTGTCAGCCCGAGAGAGACGCCGTGTCAGCCCGAGAGAGACGCCGTGTCAGCCCGAGAGAGACGCCTCTCACAAAAAAAGCCCCAAATATCAATGACATTTGAGGCTTTGTACGCTGTACCAACTGTATCAACCAATCTGTTATTGCTGTATGGTCAACACAATCTATTAGGATTATTTGGTGGGTCTGAACTTCACTGGCATATTGGTGGGATTGGCAAGCATCTCTGTTGCACCATCAAATATATCATCGTACTCCGTCACCAGAGTGACCGTCCAGCCCGAGATGTCTTGATCGAATTTATCATTATATTGAAACATCTTAGTCATATCGGTTACACTCTCCGTATTCCACCCCGAGATATTTTGATTGAAGTTCATTTTTTTAGGACTTCCTTGTGCAAACATTAAACTCATATTGGTCACACTCTTCGTATTCCACCTAGAGATATCTTGATTGAAAGCAGCAGCTCCTAAGAACATCTGATTCATATCAGTCACCTTAGAGACATCCCAGCGTACAGTACCTTCTACAGTTTTGGTATTGATGGGTTGATCGAATGCGCTAGCACTATAGAACATCTCACTCATATCGGTCACTTTGGACGTATTCCACCTAGAGATGTCTTGATTGAAAGCAGAAGCTCCTAAGAACATCTGATTCATATCAGTCACCTTAGAGACATCCCAGCGTACAGTACCTTCTACAGTTTTGGTATTGATGGGTTGATCGAATGCGCTAGCTCCAAAGAACATGTTATGCATATCGGTCACTTTGGATGTATTCCATTGAGAGACATCTTTATTGAACCTAAAATTGCGAGAGAACATCTCACTCATATCAGTCACATTGGCTGTATTCCATTTTGATATATTACCGTTAAAGGTTTCCTTCCCTTTGAAGAGCGCGCTCATATCGGTGATGAGACTGGTATCGACAAAATTGAGATTGACCGTATCGCCCTCTGCCGTGGTGGCAGTAGCGGCATCGACGATGGCTTTTAGTTCCGCTTTTGTGGTGGGTTTGACCATCAACTTGAGCGTATAACTCGCCGACGTACCATTGCTGGTAACGGTGATGGTGCCCTGTGCATCTACGAGTTTCAGGGTTGCGCCCTCGGCAGGCATGGTCGCCGTGCCTGTTGGTAGATTGATATCCGAAAGGGTGACCGTAGCATCGTTCACTTTTTTGTACACAGTGCCTATATTGACCAATAACGTCGTACCATCTACGGTAGCTGGATACTCTGTACCATCCAATGTGATATTATATGGGGCAGCCCAACCCGCATAGAGCGTAATACTCCCTGTGATAGCAGTTTTGTCAAAATCAAATTTGTTAGCCGCTGTCGCCGCTGCATCCGTGTACCATCCTGTAAAAGCATAGCCCGTACGGGTGGGGTTTGCTGGTGCGGTGGCCTTGTCTTGATAAACAACCATTTGTGCTGAAGGAGCTGTCCCCCCCACCCCCATTGAGGTCAAATGTCACCGTGTACGATTGCTTCTCCCAACCCGCATACAGCGTGGTATTGGCTATAATACTAGTATTGGCAAAATCAAATTTGTTAGCCGCTGTCCCCGCTACATCTGTATACCATCCTGTAAAATCATACCCTATACGGGTGGAGTTTGCTGGTGCGGTGGCTTTTTCTTGATAAACAACCATTTGTGCTGAAGGAGCTGTCCCCCCACCCCCATTGAGGTCAAATGTCACCGTATACGATTGTTTGTCCCAACCCGCATAGAGCGTAATACTCCCTGTGATAGCAGTATTGGCAAAATCAAAGACCGTCGTTTTATCAGTCTTGTCAGTCAACCATCCGACAAAAACATAACCTGCACGGGTGGGGTCGACTGGTTCAGTGGCTTTTTTGTTCTCCCCTTCTTTAAAAATTTGGGCATCTGGCAATGTCCCACTACCATCATTGAGGTCAAAAGTCACCGTATAAACCGCAACCCAATCCGCATACAGCGTGAGATTACTTGTGATGGTCGCGTCAAAATCAAATTTGTTAGCCGCTGTCGCCGCTGCATCCGTGTACCATCCTGTAAAAGCATAGTCCGTACGGGTGGGGTTTGCTGGTGCGGTGGCTTTTTCTTGATAAACAACCTTTTGGGTGTCAAATCCGGCAGTTGTACCATCATTGGTATTAAATGTCACCGTGTACGATTGTTTCTCCCAACCCGCATAAAGTGTGAGATTGCTTTCAATAGCGGTACCTACAAAATCAAAGACCGTCGCTGTATTAGCCTTGTCAGTCAACCACCCGACAAAATCATACCCTACACGGGTAGGGTTGGTCGCAGGTGCAGTAGCTTTTTCTTGATAAACAACCATTTGAGTCTCAAATCCGGCAGTTGTACCATCATTGGTATTAAATGTCACCGTGTACGATTGTTTCTCCCAACCCGCATAGAGCGTAATGTTCGCTGTGATATCAGTATTGGCAAAATCAAATTGATTGGTCGCACCAGTCTCTGTATACCAACCTTTGAAAGTATAGCCCGTACGGGTGGGGTTGTCAGTAGTAGGTGCGGTGGCTTTTTTGTTCTCCCCTTCTTTGATGGTTTGAGCTGGTGGTAGTGTGCCCACACCCTCATTGAGATCAAAATCCACTGTATAAATGGCAATCCATTTGGCATATAGCGTCTTATCAGCTGTAATCGGGGTACTAAAATCAAATTTGGTAGACCTCGTATCATCACTGTACCAACCTTCGACTTCATAGCCCTCTCTAGTCGGTGTCGGCTGTGCCGCTGTTGTATTCTTTTCTACAGCTTGGGTATCTACGGTAGGAAAACCAACACCAGTCATAAATGTCACTGTTACAATATTATTGGACCATTTGGCATACAGCGTTTTATCAGCCATAATAGACGTGTTGACAAAATCAAATTTGTTAGCCGCTGTCCCTGCTGCATCCGTATACCATCCTACAAATGTGAAACCCGAACGGGTCGGATTGTTGGCATTTGGAGGTGGGGTTGCCTTTTCTCCATCTTCTACCATCTGTGCCACTGGTCCTCCTGTGCCCTGATTGGCATCAAACGTCACCGTATGGATTGAAACCCATTTGGCTGACAGGTTGGTATCTTCGGTTATGATTTCATTCTCAAATCCAAACGCCATCGTCGCACTTCCCTTGTACCACCCTTTGAACGCATAGCCCGTACGGGTGGGGTCAGCAACTGGTTTTGTGGCATGCCCGTTTTCTCTGACCATCTGTGCTATTGGTGGCGTGCCTGTAGTATCGCCATTGAGGTCAAACATCACCGTATACGCCGCATCCCATCCTGCGTAGATAGTTGTCTTTGTCGTTATAATCTCTTTGGCAAAATCAAATTTGGTCACCGTCCCACTCTCTTTGTACCAACCCTTGAACGCATAGCCCGTACGGGTGGGATCGGTCATCGGTACTGTGGCTTTTTCCCCGTCAGCAATCGTTTGAGTTTGAACAAGTCCAGTCGCTTGGTCGCCATTAAGGTCAAACATCACCGTATAGCCTGCTACTTCCCATTGGGCATACAGGGTAAGATCATTTGTAATAGGCGTATTGGCAAAATCAAAAACGGTCGTCCCTGTAGCACTTTCAAACCAACCCAGAGATTTGTAACCCTCACGAGCAGGAATCGGTGGACTAGAGGCATAGTCGTTATAATTGACCGACTGCGCTGCAACTGTACCAGCACCACCATTGAGATTAAACGTCACCGTATAGGTTTGCTTGCTCCAGCCTGCATACAACGTTCTATCCGCTATAATAACAGTATTGGCAAAATCAAAAACAGTGGTCGTTTTAGTCTTATCAGTCAACCATCCGACAAAAGTATAACCAGTACGGGTAGGATTGGTGGTCGGTGCGGTGGCTTTTTCGCCTTCTTTGATGGTTTGGGCATCTGGCAGTGTTCCCTCTCCTTCATTCAAATCAAAAGTGACGCTATAAGTCTTGACGACGGCGGGTGCAACATCGTCTTTTTTCTCATCATCCGAGCTCCCGCAAGATACGAGGAATGACAGACATAGTATCGAAAAAAAATAAGGAACTAAATATCTTCTAACTAAATGATAACCAGAACTTTTGAATGGGGGGGGGGGGGGTACAATAGCAGTTGTGATTGTCTGCGCAAGTTGATGATTTTTCATGTTGTGGGCTTGTTCCATTTTATTATTATTTTAGATTTATGAAAAGTGTCATCCCCATTTGCAAGAATGGCACATTATAATTAATACGACTACAAACATACTCATTTAATATTGTATAACAAATCAAAGGTTCGTCTTCCAAGATTTGCAAACGCATTTTAGAAGTAAACTACTGACCATAAAATGAGCCTAGTATTTGTAAGGCGTGACGGTTTTAAATTATATCATGCCAAATCATCGACGCCGCACCCAAAATAGCCGCATTTTTGCCATTCATCCCCGATTCTAAAACTTGCACGTTTCCTCTATACACTGGCAAAAGATGCCTTCCCATTGATTCTAATGCGGGTTTAATGATCCAATCGCCTGCCTTGGCGAGACCACCAAGCAAAAAAATCGCCTCTGGTTGAGAAAACGCAACAAAATTGGCCAACGCAATACCTAATTTTTCTCCTGTATAAGCAAACGCCTGCCGTGCAATGACGTCGCCCTCTTCGGCAGCTTGCGTAATATCTTCTCCATGAAGATCGTTATGGGCAATGCTTCTAAAACGGCTATCCGCGAGAGAATCCGCCAACATATATAATATAGTGCGCTTCAACCCTGTAGACGAACAATACGTTTCTAAAACCCCACGAATACCGGTTCCTGACTCTCTGCCCCCAGGTTCTACAACAATGTGACCAAGCTCTCCAGCACAAGCATCATGCCCATAGAGCAATTTTCCATCAATATAAATACCTGCACCGAGACCCGTTCCCAAAGTCACGACAATAAAATCTTTCATATTTTTGGCGTTTCCATAAACACGCTCGCCAATGGCAGCAGCACTTGCATCATTGGTCACTACGACATTTTCCACATCAAATACATCCTTGAATTTTTGCACAATCGGAACGGTTTCCTTCCACACCAAATTGGCGGCTCTTTCTATCGTACCGTGAAAATGATTAGCGTTCGGTGCCCCAATACCAATACCCAAAATATGCGCATCTTGCCCAATAGAGTCAAGCATGATATCGCACTCTTTTTTGCAGTTAAAAACGAAATTATCAAAGTTCTCAAAATTTCTTGTTCTAAACTCAAACTTTGCGATGATATTACCGTTTCGGTCAGCAAAACCCAATTTTGTGAGTGTACCACCTATATCAATGCCTATTACAAGGTCCTTATTATTTGATGCCTCCATACTTTATATATTAAATTAGAAGTAATTTGTAGTCATTGTAAATATGCTAAAAATCCCCTATAAATAAAAATATCCAAGGGAAGTATATAGGTGTAAGATTCCCGAAAGGCGCATATGCATTATACAAATTGTTGTCATTTCGTTATTTTTCAGAGTTCACTTGCGATTTGCGCCAAAGTCAGAGTTACAGCATTCTCTAAAAATGTTCTAATATTTTTTTCTTTTGACTCAATTTCTTTGGATATAGAAATTATGTGTGGTTTTATGTCCAATGGAAGTGTTGAATCTAACCTATCATTTAAATCTTCTGATTGGAAAAATTCTAAAAATGCTCCAAGTGCTAAAGTATTGTCATCATAACCATAATGATGTACAGTAATTACTAATTGATACTTTTTGGTTTCTGACAAATCTATTCTAAGGGTTACCCAACCTTTCGGTAATGACCTATTAAAATAATAATCGTGTTTTTTTTGCATATTTAATAATTTGTCCTTGATAAAAATGTTGCTTTTCAATTTCTTCTGGAGATGAAAATTCAATAATTATTTGAGAGCCTCCATTCAATTTTTGTTCTAATTTTGATTTAGTTTCAGTTAGAAATTTAAGGCAGAACTCAAATACCATTGTTCTTGAAATATTACGTAGATTATCTCTCTCGTCTTGTTCTGTTTTTTGCCACTTTTCAACCTTCTCACTAAAGATGTTTGCTATTTCATCAAACGAAGCACTTGATACATCTTTTAAATTCAAGGCTTTCTCAATATGCCTTTTCTGAACTTCAGCGAAGTAGTTGATTAGCATTTGTGGTTCTCCTATATCGGCTGATTCTAAAGCGTTAATATATTTCACTTTTGCTTCCTCTCTTAAAACTGTAAATGGGAATAAACCGTGTTTTATAAGTATTAAACTTGCCAGCAACCTTGCAACTCTACCATTACCATCTTGAAATGGGTGGATAATTGTAAATGCATGATGAAACCAAGTGGCATTTATCAAAGGATGCACTTCTTCTAATTCAGCTTTATTATAGATCGCTACTAAATTGTCCATTTCGGCTTCAACGTGTTCTGGCGGGCAATATTCTATTCTGACTCCATCCTCTCTAGTTGGATTGTTAATATGTTCTTTAAACTTACCCTTTAATAAAAGAATTTCAGTTTTGTTCCCAAATTGGTCTCTTCCTTCCGCATAATCTTGATTTCCAGTAACTAAAGCATGTAATTCTTTAACAAACCCTACAGTTAATTTTCGATTTTCTTTTACAACATCGAAAACGAAATCTACAGCATCCAAATGGTCAGAAAGGTGTGCCAGAAGTTTAGAAACTGGCACATTTGTATCTGTATGACTAACATATGATGCGTAAAAACCTTTTTTTATGAATGTTTCAGTTATACCTTTCTCCAAATCGTACATTCTCTCTACAATTCCAGTCTCAATTGCGTGTTCTCTTTTTAATTCAGTAATGAATTCTTGATATTCCTTTGAATTGTTTTGAAGAACTTCACGTCTTTCATGCCAAGATGGAGAGATATCGTCTAAAGAAGAAGTATCGGAATTAATCCAATTTTTAGTAAGTTCTACATAACTCCATAATCTATTTACTTTTTTTTCTTCCATCAGTATGTTTTTTTTAGGTTGTGCATAACGACTTGGGGCTTTGCGTCTGTTCCTCCTCAGGAAGTATGGCGTTAAAGCCCTTGATGTGTTCAGACCGAAGGGATTGCATCAGCATTGTGTTTATGTCTGATTTCGTCGCGTAGTTTAAGCAATGAATTTAGTAAATAAAAACTAACTTGCTGTAGTTATTTAATTCTTTTGTCAAAGAGAAAATCTTTAACTTCAAATATTGTTATTTCTTTAAAGTTTTTATGATATGGGTTTATTAGGTAATTATAATCACCTTGTACTACTGCCGATGGAACTTTTAGGACACAGAAATCCATTGCGTCAATGAATTCGTTACCGATTTTCTGTGTACTTGTATTTGGTGGATGATTATTCCAATTAGCAGGAATGTCTTTTTGTTTTAATACATTTATATCAATATCATCAGGTATATTAATTTCAATAATGACATAGTCAATTGGTAATGTAGCTAGAGATAAATGTACGGCAACTTCTGCCATTGCTAAAGCTCTACTGTCTGCTGAATAAATAATTTCAGTTCCCTTTGAATTCCACCTGTTCCCAAATTTAGCTGCTCCTTTTCCACTTAACTCCGTTGAATATTTTCTTTTTGATAATCTAAATACTCTCATTAAGCAAAAATCCCTTGGTCAATTCTATTCAATTCAGCCATTACTAATTCTTTGCCATATGAATCTTTCAATAATTCAGCAGGTTTTAGATTACCTAAAGCAAAAGAAGGTGTATTTAGCCATAAATAAAATTGTTCTTTAGAATCAAATACATCTTTTCCAAAATTTGTTACTTCTGCCAATTCTATTATTTTTTCTGTGTGTATTGGCTTAAAAAGATAGTCAGCATCATTTCGATGTCTTTGTAATGTCTTTTTGGATAGATTCAAGTACTCTGCCCAATCATCTTCTGAAAAAGGTGTGATATCTTTAATTTTATTAAATAATTTATAAGGTAACCCTTTTCTGATAACTCTAATTATCAGCATTTTATTTTCAAAGAAATCTGAATAATCAATATCTCCTGCTTTGATTTTAGCTCCAGAAGATTTATCTATTCTTCTGATATATACATTAATTGCCTCGTTTACAGCAGTTAAATCAGCACTATGTTTTTTTCTTTCTTCAGTAATCATAATTAAAACATTTGACCTTAAATATAAGACACTTGTCTTTTAGTTCAAAATTATGAGTGCTTTTTTAATTACTGGCAAAGCCCCGAGCCCAAGCTGATGCAGACCGAAGTGATTGTATCAGCATTACACAAATATATACAGTAATACCGAAGAACCCGTTGCTCATTTAGGCTAAGTTGATTTTGATTTTATTGATAGGTTTTTTTAAAGCCAAAATAATTGAGCGTGATTTGTAGTACATAAAAATTGACCGTGTAATTATGAGAAATTAGTTTCGATTTTACAACACAAGCAAAATATTCTTATCTATCCTTTATCAAGTATGGTTTTGCAAAAACAGCCGCAAAAATAACAACCGAACCGACATAAAAACTCGGTTGCAGGATTTCGTACTCTTTAAAAATAATCATCGCCATAACCATGCCATACACAGGTTCTAAATTATTGATAAAATTAACGGTATAAGAATCTAACCGCTTTAATAATTCGATGAGCTCTGCAAAAGGATAAATTGTACACACAACTGCCAAAATGAAAATAAGACCCCAACTCTGCCAATTAACATCGAGGGAAGCAATCAAACTATCTGGCTCGACAAAAAAAGGCAATCCAATAGCAACGACCAAAAAAGCACCTACCATCTCATACATCGTAATCAAATAATGATTCGGGATTGATTTAACAACCCGCTCGTTTAGCAAAGTAAAGACCGCCGCCAACAATGCCGCGAATACGCTTACAAATATGGCAGGCAGATTTTTAGTTTCGTCCTTGAAAATCCAATACATACCGACCACAATAACCAAGCCCAACCCGACTTCGCCCAAATCGATTTTTTTCTTTGTGATGAAAGGAGAAAAAAGAGTGGTCCAAATACTGCACGTTGTCATGCCAATAAGCGCCATCGAGACATTGGACATCTGTATTGATGCAAAAAAACGCAACCCAGTGCAACCCAATAATGCCACCAATCGCCAATAATCGAACTATTTTGCCGGTAGAAAGCGCCAATTTTTCTTTTTTAATAAGAAAAAACAATGCAAGCAATACCGCACAAATCAACGTACGATAAAGCACCAAAGTAGCTGACGTAACAGAATATTGCTCAAGGAGTTTTCCCAAAACAGCCGTAAATCCCCAAATAAAAACGAGGACATGCATCTTGAATAAATCAAGAAAATGTTGCTGTTTCCAAGGCACTCTCACCGTGACATATTTCTGTATAACAAATAACCAATCATACCAAATATAATATTGGGCATCCAAACTGTCAACATAGGAAAATCACTGCTAAGGGCAATGCTTTTTGACAACATGAAAGAAATGATAAAAGCGAACGAAATAAACAAGCCAATTGCCATTTGCAAACCCGTACCACCTCTTCTTTTTTTGCTAGATACGACCACCCCGATAAATGTCAAGATAATCGTCGCAAAAGGCGTCATCCAACGGGCGTATCTTTCTACAACAAACACCTTAACATTCGGTAATCTCCTTGATTTCAAGTCTTTAATTTTCGCACCCAACTCATCGATATTAAGCGTCTGGTCCAAATCAACTTGCGACTCGAAATCCTGTGGCAAAAAACGCATCAAAGTATCTTTTCTTTCACCAAATGACATTTTTTCTCCCAACGAATCAAATGTCCTTAACTGCCATTTTTTCATCGTCCATTTGTTAATAGTATCATTCCAGACGATATTTTCCGCAACCATTTTGGCAATTAATTTTACCCCACGAATTTTTTCAATCGTAAAATTATCGCCTGTTTTGGTGTCATTATGATACCGTTGCATATACACACATGTAGAGTCATTTTCCTGCATATGGATATCCTCTTCTTCGTAGATAAAAGGAGAGGCTATATATTTATTTTCAAAAATCACTTTAGCTTTTGTCGCCGGCGGTATCACGTAAAAATTACCATATAAATTGAGTGCAGTCAAAATAAGTGCCCCACTAAAATAAGGCAACAAAAACCGCCCGTATGAAATACCACTAGACAAAATTGCGACAATCTCTGTACGACCAGCCATCTGCGACGTCGTAAAAACAACCGAAATAAATGTGACAACAGGAGAAATCAAATTACCCAACCATGGCAAAAAATGAATGAGATAGTCGAAAATAATCACACGCCATGATAGATTGTGTTCAACAAAATCTCTATTTTTTTCACTAAAGTCAATCACAAGACTGACCAACAAAATAATCCCCATTGTAAAAAAATAGGTTTTAAGAAACTTGAATAAAATATACCGATCAATTATTTTTATCATAAAATTAAAGTCTTTGCATGTACGTTGATATCGCCTTCGTTTTCCAAGTGTCAAATGTCCCCTCTATGATTTTTTTTCGTGCTTGCTCTGCAATATAAAGATAGAAACTAAGATTATGAATACTTGCAATCTGTGCACCCAATAATTCTTTGCTAATAATCAAATGTCTCAGGTAAGCTTTGCTATAAAAATTTGACACATCATTATCAAGGGTTTCGTCAATCACATCAATATCATTGTCCCATTTTTTATTTTTGATATTGATAATCCCTTTTGTGGTAAACAACATGCCATTTCGAGCATTTCTTGTCGGCATCACGCAATCAAACATGTCAACGCCTAGCGCCATACATTCTAAAATATTAGCCGGCGTGCCGACTCCCATCAAATACCTCGGCTTATCTTTCGGCAAAATCCTCGTTACAGCATCACAGATTTCGTACATCACTTCTGCTGGTTCACCAACAGAAAGTCCCCCAATGGCGTTTCCTTGTTGATTTGTCGACGCAACAAACTCGGCAGACTGTTTTCTCAAATCAGGGTAGACCGATCCCTGCACAATCGGGAACAACGCTTGGTCAAATCCGTACAAGGGATTTGTAGCAGCAAATTGATCGCAACATCTTGTCAACCAACGGTGTGTCATATCCATCGAGTCTTTTGCATAATTATAGTCACAAGGATAAGGTGTACATTCGTCAAATGCCATAATAATATCTGCTCCAATTTTTCTTTGGATATTCATCACTTCTTCTGGGGAAAAATGATGGCGGCTTCCATCTATATGAGATTGAAATACAACCCCTTCTTCCTTGATTTTTCTCGTGCCACTCAACGAATAAACTTGGTAACCACCACTGTCTGTCAAAATAGGCCCATTCCAATTCATAAACCGATGCAATCCACTGGCTTTGTTTATAATATCCAGTCCGGGTCTCAGATACAAATGATAAGTATTGCCCAAAATAATTTGAGCCTTAATCTTTGTCTGTAGGTCGGTTTGCAGAACGCCTTTTACAGTCCCAGCAGTGCCTACTGGCATAAAAATTGGCGTGTTAATCACGCCATGTGCGGTTTCGATAATGCCAGCACGTGCTCTACTTTTTGAATCTTCTTTGGTTATTGAAAATTTCATGAACAAAAAACAAACAATATTTTTAATTTGCTACTATCAAATCGGCTTTTATTCCTTTTTGCTGCATAATATTTCACATATTTTGGGATTATGAATAGATGAAACCTTAACTTTTATAAAATTGATTTTGTGCAACAATAATTTTGAAATTAAAATCAATGCATCAAAATTGTAGTGCTAATTTAATATTTTATTCTTATGTTTAGAACCAAATTAAGCAAGTTAGTGAGATCAATATCCTAATGTCATTTTAGTGAACAAGTAAATGGAACCAAAACGGAATTATTCGCAAAAAGCTTTAGAGGATTTTAAACTCATTGATAGAGCCATTAAAGAAAATGACGATCAGGCATTTGGTCTTTTGCTGGAGCGTTACAAAAATGCTGTGTATCACATGATTTTGAAAATGGTGAGAAATGTCGATGATGCCGAAGACCTTACCATGGAAGCGTTTGCAAAAACTTTTAAAAATTTACACAAATTCAAAAGAGACTTTACATTTTCGACTTGGCTTTTTAGAATTGCAACCAATAATGCCATTGATTTTTTGAGAAAGAAAAAACTCAAAACCCTAAGCCTGCACCAATATTCGGACGATGAAAATGGCAAAACGTCTTTTGATCCAAAAGATCAAGGGCTTGATCCACAAGAACTTGCCATCAAAGAACAAAAAATAGAAATCGTCCGTATTCTGGTCAACAAATTACCACCAAAATATAGACGCCTCGTACAATTGCGGTATTTTGACGAATTATCGTACAACGAAATCGCCGCCAAATTAGACGCACCTCTCGGCACGATAAAAGCGCAGTTACACCGATCTAGAGAACTCATGAGCGAATTGGTAAAAAACAAAACCAATCATCTGTAACCTATTCGCAGACAATGTTTTCAGAAAAATTAGTTTTTAAATATTTTTCGAGTATTGAGCGTGTCAAATCTCTCAATTTGAACAACTATATGGGTTATATGCCGACTGGAATGCCAAAATCAATGTTATTTCTAGGAAGATATGGACTATTTTTATCTGCATCATGTATTGCACTCGCTCGGCATTGCAAAAGCCGTCGTTTTCCCCAAAGGGTCATCCGTATTGGACGTTGGCACTGGTGGCGGTTTTCCTGGTATTCCCCTTGCAATTCTATATCCAGAAGTTAATTTTTGTCTAGTAGATGCCATAGGAAAAAAAAATTAAAGTCTGTCAATCGGTTGTCGATCAGTTAGGCCTCAAAAACGTCATTTGCCAGCAACAGCGCGTAGAAACAATGTCACAACAATATGATTTTATCACATCTCGTGCTGTAACAGGACTCGATGTTTTTTTGAAATGGGACCAAACATCTGCTCTCACCCTATCCACCCGAAGACCTAAAACGCATCTATTGTCTAAAAGGAGGCGACTTGACCGAAGAATTGGCCAGCGCAGGTGTTCGTACAATTTGTATGAATTGTCAAATTGGTTTGAAGAACCCTTTTTTAAAACCAAAAAAATCGTTGTAATTTAGAAAAGCACCATCAATTTTGACCAGAGCACAAAAAAATTACAAAAAAAAATCAATGCTAAATTTGCAAAAGGTAAAATAAATTGATACTATTGCATTAATAGTTTTAAGTTAATTAATAAGATAGTAGTGTTTGTTAGTGGAATATGGGGGAGAGAGTTTTCGATTCCCCATTTCTTTTGATTTATGTTATGGTTATTTTTATATATTAATGGGATTTCTGGGGGGATTTCCCATCTTTTTTTTTAATTAATACTAGAAGTCTTCGATATGCCCATCATACATACTTCATTATTAAAAAAAAACCGAAAGAAACACTTTCTCCCAACTTTGTCAGGGGCATCTCTCAATCTATTACCGAAAAAAAACAACCCATATTCCATTGGAACATATAGAATGGATGCGATTTGAAAGGCGCAAATTAATTGGATACTTTTTGCTAGGTGGCATGTTCGCTTTAATTTTGGAAATCATATATCTGAGAGGACTTTTATCTTTCTACATTGCAGTCCCTATCCTTTTGACACTCTGGCTAATGACTTACTTTGGTTGGCTAGGGATTAATACATTGTCGATACAGGAGACGGGCAAAAATCACGCTTTTATGATACGTCATGTCAGTGACGAAGTCAAAGCATTTGTCGAATATTCGAAACTGTATATTGAGTATTTCAAAAAAAATCAGAAAAATGATGAGATGAAACTCGAATTTGATCATTTAAAAAAAATAATGTTTTATGTTCCATGTCATTTATGGGATGCCTATAGCAAAAAAAACGGCACTTTAAACATCTACGATTTTGCCACTTTCCAAAAATCATCGGAGGCATGTTACATTTTATCTCCATTAAAGCTATCTCAACCAATAAAAATAAAAAAAGGGCTGCTCAACAATTTGGTAAAAATATCAATTGAATGTCCGCTAGATCCATCAATAATTGTCGGTGTTGCAACTCCCAACGAATCGTCTTTTGACCTAGAATGGCGTAGAAATACAAATCAAATCGAAGTAAATTAGTATTTTTAGGTAAATTTGAGAAAAAAGAGTTTTCCAAAGGGCAAAGATGAGCGCGAAAAAACACGAAAAATTAATTCCCAAAGTGAAAGACTGGCCAGTGGTTCGGTTGAGTAAAAACAAAGAAAAATTTCTCCAAGAGGTTATTCAACGCAGCGTTGACAGAGTCATAGCCCGCAGAGGAAGCCCGCAAGGTATTGTAAAAGATATAGAGGCGACTCTGTTCAAAGAATTACAAAGAATCAAAACCAATCCATGGCACGTCGATCCAAGAGACGATAAAGCATACTGGAACAATGTCAGAAAAAAATTGCTTGACATCAGTAAAATGGAAGAGGGAAAAGCCGCAGATGATGCTATTGTTGAGCTTTTGACCAGTATTGTCACGCGTTTTGCAACAGAAATATCCAGTGATTTCAAAAATTCTAGTTATAAGATTGCAACCACTTTGGTGTCTTTTGGTCTTCGTCGGTTATTGAACGCGACGAGAAGCGGTCTTACTAGGCTGTTCAGAAAAGACTCTGAAATGGAAGATAAATAAAAATAGAAGGTGAAATCGAGTCACTTAAACGTGTTGCAAAATTAGGAACAATATTGATTCTGCCTACTCATTTCAGTAATCTTGACTCCATTTTGATTACTTGGGTAGTTTGTCATCTGGGATTGCCTCCTTTCATCTATGGTGCAGGGCTTAATCTCTTAATTTTGATATTTTATCTTATTTCTTGAGCTCTTTGGGTGCGTACAAAGTAGATCGGAGAAAGAAAAATAGTATTTATTTTATCACATTGACCGAGTATTCTTCTACCGCAATCGAAAATGGCTGCCACAGTATTTTCTTTCCAGGCGGCACACGCAGTCGGTCTGGCAGCATCGAGTCAGACCTAAAATTAGGGTTGTTAGGATCTGCACTGCAAGCACAACGAACAAATTTTCAACGGTATGGCACCGAAAGATCAAAGAAGATTTTTGTGATTCCAATGGCACTGAATTACCATTTTGTTTTAGAGGCGCCTAATTTGATCCGTGAACATCTCAAGCAAACAGGCAAAGAACGATATTATGAAACACGACAGAAAAAATCTGCCACCTATAGAATCAAATCTGTCCTTTGGAAGTTTTTCACACATGAATCCGAAATGTCTGTCACGATAGGAAAACCAATGGATCTTTTTGGCAATCACGTCAATGAAAAAGGTGAGTCCATTGATGCAAACGGGCGACATGTCAGTACCGTAGATTATTTTATGAAAGACGGTCAGATTGTAGAAGATCCGCAAACGTGACACCCAATATACCAAAAATCTGAGTGCTGTTATTGCAAAATCCTTCCGACATATTTCTCAGGTATTTGCCTCGCACTTAGTTGCATTTGTCGCTTTTGAAATGATGATCAAACAATTTCCAGATTTAGATCTGTATGATTTTTTAAGATTACCAGAAGACAATATTGTTTTGAAAAAAGAAGATTTACAGAAAATATCAAAACATGTCTGCAAAGCCATTTTTGATTTGGAGAAAAAAAGAAAAAATAGTCGTGCCAGAGCATATGAAGCGCGACACCGAAGAAGTGATTAATGTCGGTATCACCAATGTTGGGCTGTATCATATCAAACGCCCAGTCATGAAAAATAAAAACGGTGACATCCAATCACAAGATACCACTACCCTATATTACTATCATAACAGATTGTCTGGATTCGATTTTGAAAAATGTATTAAGTAAAACAGTTGCAGTTTTGGGCACGGGCACTTTTGGTGCTGTCATCGCCTCAATTATTGCGCAAGATAGACCTGTATTGATGTATTCTCGTACACAAGAAAGGATTGATCGTATAAAATCTGCAGGACAATTTAAAGTCGTGAAAGTATCTCCTAATATGAGTTTTACGGCTGATTTAAAACAAGTAGCAGAATCTTGTGATATTATTTTTATCATGGTACCCCTCTATCGGTTTCAAAGATCTTATTAAGCGCCTTTCTCCTTTTTTGAAACCCTACCACATCATCATACACGGCACAAAAGGATTGGATATCAATGTTCCAAATGATGTCAACATCCAACAGCTAGACATGCTCAATCGAAAACAAGTGCGCACAATGTCTGAGTTAATTGAAGCCGAAACCGTTGTCAACAGAGTAGGCTGCATTGGCGGGCCAAATATCAGCAACGAAATGGCATTAGGGCTTCCTACCGCTACCGTAGTAGCAAGCAATTTCACTTTGGTTCAAAATGAAGGGAAACGATTGCTCAACCATGACAAGTTCAAGGTATTCACATCCGATGATTTGATTGGGATAGAATTATGTGGCGTTTTAAAAAACATTATTGCATTGTCAGCTGGTACAATTCGAGGACTTGGTTTGGGTGACAATGCTTTTGGGCCTTCTTATTTCGAGGGGATTGGTCGAAATGGTCTATTTGGGAGAAGCGTGTGGCGGCAACCTCCAAGCATTTATCGGGTTGGCCGGAGTAGGCGATATGGTGACCACATCAATAAGCGAAAAAAGCAGAAATTTTCAATTTGGTTACCGCATTGCAAAAGGCGAAAAAAGAAAAGAAATACTGGCATCAATGGACGAACCCGCAGAAGGTGTCAATACGGTGCTTATTATGAAAAAACTTTCAGAGGGATACAGCATTCGTACCCCTATTTTGGATGTTATTTACAAAGTTTTATACGAGGATCTCCCAGCAAAAGAAGGTATCAGACACCTCATGAAACTTCCCCAAGATGTTGACATCGGATTTATTTAGACTTGTCAAAACATCCTCTCGGATTATATTGAGTGTTGAAGTAAAGCTATACCTAGTTGAAATTAGCTAAATTCTAAGACTTAAGATAACCCGTTGCTTATTTAGTCGTTCCTTAAGAATACTATACTCATTTGATTTTTAATAAGATAGTATCGAAAAAAGCACCAAAAAGAAGGTTTAAATTGCAAGAAAATTCGTATATTGTGCCAAAAACCTTGCAATTATGAAGGGAAAAAGTGTAGACCAGGCTCAGCGAAATTTATTTGAGCCTTTGCTTACTGACTTTATTGATTTAAAACACGAGTTAATCTTACTCAGCAATAAGATTGATTGGGGGTATTTTGAAAAAGAGTTTGCGCAATATTACTCGAATAAAGGGCAACCAGCAATGCCTATTCGTTTGATGATTAGCAGTTTACTACTAAAGCGCATTTATAATCTATCCGATGAACGCCTTTGCGAATCTTGGAAAATGAACCCTTACATGCAATATTTTTGCGGAATGGCACATTTTCAACATCGCTTTCCATGTGACCCAAGTGATTTTGTACATTTTAGAAAACGAATAGGTGAAGAGGGAATAGAAAAAATATTTGTTTACTCGGTCAAACTATTTGGAAAACAAGCACAAGAGAAAGTGCAACTCTCAGATACAACGGTGTCAGAAAATAACACGACTTTCCCAACGGACTCTAAATTGGCGAAAAAAATCATAGACAAATGCAATAAAATTGCCAAACAGGAAGGCATTTTGCAACGACAAACTTACGAGCGGATCTCCAAACAATTACTCCAGAGACACCCACAACCGCACTCATCCTAAACGCATGAAAAAGGCGAAAAAGGCAGATGCTAAATTAAAAACCATAGCAGGAAGATTATTGCGAGAATTAGAGCGCACCCTCACCAAAGAAAAATTAGGCCATTATCAAGAAGACCTTAATTTCTATTGGGAAATATTAAAGCAGAAACGTTCGGATAAAGATAAAATTTACAGTATTCATAAACCCTACACGAGCTGTATTGCAAAAGGAAAAGCCCATAAGAAATATGAATATGGCAATAAAATTGGCTTGACGACCACCTTCAAATCGCTCATCATCACCTCAATCAAGCGTTTTTTCGGCAATCCTTATGATGGCAAAACCATTGAACCCCTGTTAGACCAAATGAATCGCAACCTCGACCATCAGCCTAAAGAAATTGTTTATGACCGAGGCGGAAAGGGGCAAAAACAAATCAACGACACTTTAATAAGCACGCCTGATTATCGCCCTTTAAAAAGAGATACTGCTTATCAAAAAAGAGTGAAACGTAAAAAGTTTAGACGCAGAGCTGCCATTGAGCCAGTCATCGGACATTTAAAAACCAGATTTTCGCATGGGAGAGAACTATCTACACGGGGAGGAATCACCACAAATCAATGCATTTTTAGCCGCAACAGGTTGGAATTTGAAGAAAATGATGAGACAACTCAAAGCACTCAATTTTTATCCATTTTTTTAATCTGTTTAAAAGCCTATTTCAGTGTGATTTTTTAGTCATAAAATTGTCGAAAACCCATTTCTTAAGGGACGACTATTTAGGCTAAGTTGATTTACATCATTATTGGGTATATCTTCAAAATTTTATAAAGCAGCACCTTTTGCTACCATTGATAGACCCAAGTATAAATAGTGTAAACAGTTATTGGCGGTTCATGAAATATTTTATCACCGATTTTTTCCCCACATCGAACCGTTAAACGCATGCCATTCTGAAAAAAGACAGGATCATCTCGTGCAACCGATATGCCGAGAATTCATTCTTTTTCTCATCAAAATGAGTCAACCCAGCCAACATGTTCGTGTACCGACCTTTGTTAAAATAATAGGTTCCCAAGAAATAATCTTCCAATCCTGATGAAAGGTACAAGGGCTTTTGGCTCTCATCCATATAAGCCCTAACGCAAGATTCCATATAACTAATATCTTTCCAATTTCCATTTTTCGGCTCTCCCTTGGCTTCCATCGTCACTTGATAAAGCATACCGCGCCCTTTTAGATTACACATATCAATTTCTTCCAAGGGTTGTGCAGTATATTTTTCCAATTTGTATAACTTTAATCGCGCCGAATCAGGTAATTGTACACCAGCAAACGTAATCGGTAAATTTTCCGTACCCCTTATAATCCACCAAAAGTGCTCTAGCTCTACACCACTATCGTCCAATTGAGCCGTCACTCTCACATGCGAGCCAAAAGGAATTTATAAGTATTGTAAATACCACTCTTCCCTCCTATATTTCCCATTCTCTCGGTACCCCAAGGAGCAAACTCATCTTTAAAACCAATGCCGTGACCAAGATACATTTCCATATCTATCGAAGGCTTCTCTTCATTATCAACGTATACCTTGATCTCAATATGATCCAGTTGAGAGCCTCCGAACCACATATGAGTCAAAGCTCCTTTTCCATCATAATCAAACAATTCGGTCTCTACATCTCGTTTCAAAACTTGTAGTTCCTTGCCCATAGTACCAAAGGTTTTGAGCGAACTAACTTCTGTTGAAGGGTTTGGTGCATTACCCAATTTTGTATCTACGGATGGCCCATTACAGGATAAAAAGCCAACAATCAAGCCTGTGAATACTAATAGTTTTTTCATAATTTATCATTTGATTCGGATGTCATTAAACCTAATTTTTAACAACGAAAAATAGTTATTGTTTTTTTCTGAATCTGTAATCTAAAACCACATTTCCTCGAATATAATGTAAAGGTTTCACCTTTCAAAAAATGAAACTTGGGTAGCCTTCATTTTATAAACGCCAAAGAAATACCATTTATCTAAACATTATTTAGTAGCAATAGAACGCTCTCAAACAATTACAAAAACTCAATTTCAACTCATTTTCTTACATTTTAACTTTTCTCGCAAAAAAACTATTTTGTTGCCGAACATTCAATAACCGTGTTAATATTTAAAATACTTATTTCATCGATATTAAATCAAAAACTGGCAAAAAAAAATGTACATTAGTGGTCGGGGAAGTCCTTTAATTTTTCATCTCGAGCTTGAAACGATCCAAACAAAATATCATTCGTGACACAACCGTTATCATTGTAACATTGGTTATAACACTGGTGGTATTTATTTCGCAATTGCCAAGCGTAGACTATCACCAGACCTCTGATAATGCCATTTTTTATGGACCTGAAGAATCTGGCACATTTGATCTAAAAGGTAAATGGGAGTTTTCTCAAGTAACTGACAGCGACTATTACAGCAAAGACATCAAGCAGTTCAATTATAAATTAGAAAAAGTGCCCAATACATGGACTGCTTATAAAGACTCGACTGGCGCATTTTATAGCGAGCAAAACCATGTTTTTTTATCGGTTTACTTTAAAAATGCCCGAAATAAACAAATATGATAGCTTTGGTTTGAAATTGCCCAAAATTTACTCGGCTTATAAACTATACATCAATGACGAATTAGTGAGCTCCCAAGGAGACCCAACACCAAGTCACTACCGCAATAATATCTCTCAAAATCTCATCCCGCTAAGGAAACACGAAAACTACAACTTCACTATACAAGTAAATAACAGAGAGTTACCACTTGCAGGTGTCACACAGCCATTTGTCTTTGGCGAATTTTTAAAATTGAAACGAGAAGATTTGTTCAATGATATTCTGTTTGTTTTTCTGTGCTCGGTCCTTCTTATTTCCGCCGCAATTTCTTTTTTATCTGCCTTGTTCTCCAAACGAGATGGCGCTGCAGGTTTTTTGTATGGGATTATGTGTTTGCTTGTTTTAACAAGAGAGTTTGTTTTTGGTACCAATAGCGTCTATGTTTTCTTAAAAGCAGAACCTGCAATTTTAGAGTTTGACTTGCAATTTTTGCTCTACTACGGAGCATCCTATATGCTGGTCTTGTTTGCGATGTTGTTTTTCAACTCTTTAAAACCCGACTATTTTAATACCCGAATCACCTTTTCCATTTTTCATAGGTTATACAATCTTGATGATCCCAGTATTAATTTATCCAGATATTATATGGCTAAAAACGGCTTTCGAAATCCTTCTTTTATTTCCATTATTACGATTATCTATATTTTATTTAAAATGGTGAAAAACAAAAATCGTTTTTTTGAAATACATTTAATTTCTGTCACTGCCGTTATCATAGGTGC
>JARJEI010000116.1:0-60486 GCA_029955415.1 Lottia scabra
TCTCAGCAACAACTTATTCAACATTAACTACAGAATTGAATAGTTTGAAAACATCAGTTGAAACTTTAAGAGGTGAGTTCTTAGCAGCTAATGTTGAAGCATTTAACTCAAGTTATAATTCCGTAGTTAATCATATTAGAACTTTATCAACATCAGAAACACTTTCTATTGTTCAAAGAAGAGTAGAAAAAATCTATAGAGATGTCAATCAGTTTGCTTCTGTTGCAATAACAAATTCAACAACACTTTATGGAAAATCAGTTGATGATTTAATTTCTAATCCTAATGAAATAAATGTTGTAGCATTTAGAAAAGAGCTTAATAAAATAAATACAGTTCTAGGTACAAACATTGCTGGAATGCCAACAGACTTTTCAAACACAATCTCAACTCAGATATCTAATTTAGATTATTGATGTGTTAAAAATATTATTTAACTAATTCCAAATTTTTGTCAATAAAGAGGTTTTACTAGTTCCTTTATTTTTTTCTCTGGCATAATCTTAACTAGTTTTAGAATAATGTCTTTTAGTTTATTACTATTACCCAGAATTATTTTAAAACTATCTCCGATGTCCATATACTTTGAAACTTCAGAAAATATTTTTTTCATTTCTAGTTGGAAAATATACTTTGCATATATTGATGCTAGTTTTATAAGATCATTTTTTTCATCACCCTTAATTATTCATTTTATTTGTATGTTCTTTTCTTTAAATGATTTGATTTCTGGAATCGTTGCTAGTTCGTTGAAATACTTCATTTCTAAATTCGGATTGTTATTTAGAAAATCATCAATTCCAAAGAACATTTTTTTTTGTCTGGAACTCTCTACTTGATTATAAACATTAGTATCGCAAACAACATGATAGTAAAGAAGAAGGTGATTAAGATTTAACTTTTTATTTGTATTGTTAAAGAAGCTATTCATTTTTTTTGGTTTTATTAAAGAGAAAGAACAAAAACAAGCTTCTTGTATTTTTCGTTCAAATGAAATTGTTTCTTGGAAAGAAATTTTCTTACTATCACTATTCCCAGTATTAAACATAGTACTTTGGTTTTTTCAAGATGTTGATGCAATTACTATTGGTCCAAAATAGTCACTTTTACCAACTTCGTCGCTCCCGATTGTAAATAAGGGATTTAATAATGTATTATTCTTTAAAGCAAAAAAGAGATCAAACATCACTTCCCTTTCTCAAGGTCTATAACGTTCGCCCTTAGGTCTTGAGATTACAACCTTAATTTCTTTATCCTTGTTTGTGTGAATAAGCAAGGAGCAATCCTTGTTTTTAAAACTATGAATGGCTCTAAACTTATTTGGAACCGGTAAAGGAGATTTGAATTCATTTAATGATTTTACAATATCATTTTTTAATTGCTCATCAATTAGGAAGACTTTTCTTTCAACTAAACTAAAATCATTATTTGTGTGATTCATACAATATTATTCTATTAATTTTCTATTAAAATAATTATATGAGTGTAAATGAAATATCTGATTTTTTAGAATCTAATCAAAATCCTACTAGTCCTATGTCGATAGACTTTATATTTGTTGGAATAATTCTGTTATTTGGAGTTATTGGTGCGTTATACGGTTTAAAGAAAGGCCTTATTTTTGGAATAGCCGCTGCCATAGGTATGACTATTGCATACACAACTTATGAAAGTTTTGGAGAATTAATATACCAAAAAGTTGTTGTTAGTTCATTCCCAGATATAGATTCGATAGTTGGTGATGTTAATGACTTAGGTGTTGATATTAAAGAAATTGTGTTTGGAGCTGTTGGTATCATATACTTATTAGTTCTCACAGCTTTGAGTGTAATTATTATTGGAACACCAGTACACTTTATAGTTAAAAAAACACTAAAAACAAAGATAAAGTTAAGTATGAAGGGAAGACCTTTACTACACAAAATTTTGAATAGAGCTCTAGGATTTTCATTTTCAGTAGGGCTATCACTTCTTTTTGGTTTTTTTCTGTTTTCTTCAGGGTCTTCAGCTCTAGGGGTTTTTTACAATCCAAATGAAATTGCATTCCATGAGGCTTATGTTGGAGAACAAAATGGTTTAGAAAACAATGGAAGAAAGTTAACTGCAACAATTGAAGTAGTTAATGATCTTAATGACAAGGATCAAAAAGCTAATTTTAAGAAAGTTATTGACTCATTTTCACCAACAGCTAATTCAAATGATGCAGAAGATGTTAAAGAAGCTTTAAGTGATGAAAAATTTGTTAATGCAATTGATAAAGTGTTAGATATTTTAACCGATACTGTTAAAGAATCGCCAGAATCAAAATATAGATAAAATTGAAGAATCATTAAAAAACTTAGATGTTATTGAAGAAGACTTTAGCATTAAAGATAACATAGCTCCTGTCCTTAAAGATATTACTGATAACACAGACTTAACAAATATTGAAACTAGTGAAGCTAGCAAGTATATTAAAAAATTGACTGAAGATAAAACAGAAGAAGAAGCTGAAAAACTAAAGGATGTAATTAGAAAAGGCATAACTACACTTGGAACACTTTCAACTAAGTTAGGTGATATTGATTACGACCAAGATAAATTACAAGAAATTCTGGAACAACTTAAGAAAACTTTATAGTATTTAGAAAAAGTTTTTTATAGAAAGTTGCAAATTATTTATTGAAGAATATATATTTATGGAGGTATGGTATGAATCAAGCTTTTTTGATGGGTAGGGTAAAGGATGTTGGACAGTTAAAAAAACTGCCTGAAAACTTTATCACGGAAAAGGTACTATGTTTCAAGATAGAAACAGAAAGTATGCTAGCAAAATGAATAAAACAGGATGAGAATATCGTTGTTGATTGTATAGCAATTTCAGGTTGTTCAGCTCAACTTAACACTATTTGTAAGGAGCCCACATTTTCAGGAAGACTTCTTCTTGTTGGGCATTTAGATATAGTTAAATCTCTAGATTCAAAAACTTGTTTCATTGTTGAGAATTTTAAAGTTATTTAATCTATCAATTTAAAAGACATTAATATAATAATGTGAAAGTTGGGATTGATTTAGTAACAATATCAAGATTTAAAATAAGTTCCAATTGAGTTGAACGAATTCTTTCAAGCAAAGAAATTGAAGATCTAAATTTTTGAAGCATTCCAAGTGATAGAAGAAAAAGAGAAATTATCGCTTCAAGGTGAGCCTGTAAGGAAGCTATCAAGAAGGTAACTAATGCTTCAATTCCTTTTTCTAGAATATCCATTATTAAAGACAAAGATGGTACTTTAACATACAATAGTAAGGTAAATAATGGTGTTATAAAAATAACATTATCACATGATTTAGATAATTGTGTTGCAGTTGCATATTTGAATATTTAGGAGGAAAGTCATAGAAACATATTTAAACTTGTGTCGAGATATCCTAATAAAAGGAAAGAAGAAACAAGATAGAACAAACACAGGGACAACTTCCATCTTTGGTTATCAAATGAGATATGACCTAGATAAAGGATTTCCGATAGTTACAACAAAGAAAATTTACTTTAAAGGTGTTGTTGGAGAGCTACTTTGATTCATTAAAGGGTCAACAAATATTAAAGATCTTGTTAGTCAAAAAATAAATATTTGAAATGAGTGACCCTACAATAACTTTAAAAAAAGTAATGCTTTTAAGGCTGAAACAATTGAAGACTTTAAAAACATGATTCTATCTGATAATGAATTTGCCAATAAATGGGGAGAGTTGGGCCCTATTTATGGCAAGCAATGAAGAAGTTTTAATGGACATGACCAGTTCAAAGAAGTGCTAGAAAATATGAGAAAAAATCCAAGTTCTAGAAGACATATTGTTTCTGCATGAAACCCATCAGCTATTAAAGATATGTTGTTACCCCCATGTCATATTTTGTTTCAATTTTATATAAATGATGGTAAATTATCGCTCCAATTATTCCAAAGAAGTGCAGATGTATTTTTAGGTGTGCCTTTTAATATTTCAAGTTATTCACTGCTTGTTCATCTAGTGGCAAAACATCTTAACTTAGAAGTTGGTGAGTTTATTCATACAATTGGAGATGCTCATATTTATAATAACCATCTAAAGCAGGTTAAAGAACAGCTAAAAAGAAGACCAAAGAAACTTCCAAAATTATTGTTGGAACCAAATAAAAAGAATATTTTTACAATAAACATTGAAGATATTTCATTAGATGGGTATACTTTCCTCCCACCAATAAAAGGTAAAGTGAGTGTTTAAAGAATGATAATAGGTATTTGTGCTTCAACAAAAGAAGGTGTCATCGGTTTAAACAACAGACTACCTTGAAACATAAAAGAGGATCTAAAGCAATTCAAAGAAGAAACATTGAACTCAACAGTTATTATGGGGCGAAAGACATTTGAATCAATTGGAAAACCTCTACCGAATAGAAAAAATATTGTTTTAAGCAATAGACAGGTCAAAATAGAAGGTGTTAGTGTGTTGAAAACAAATAGCCCAAAACTTAATCTGATATTGCAAGAAGATTGTTATATTATTGGAGGTAAGGAAATCTTTGCTTACTTTATAGATAAAATTGACATATGAAAAATATCTTGAATAAAAAATAATTATAAAGGTGATGTAAAGATAAATTGAGAAACTACTTTAAAAGACTTTAAAATTATAGAAACTCAGGAATTTCCTGAGTTTATTAAATGTATTTATAAAAGAGAGGAAAAATGAAAGAATTACTAAAAAGAATGGTATTTACAATTCTTACTCCATTCTATTTACCTTTAGTTTGATTTAAAGCGTGAAGATTGGCTAAAAAGAAAGCAAAATTGGGAGAGGACTATGATTATGAGAGAGCTTATAAATTCATTAGAAGAGTTGCTAATTTTGTTAAAACAATACTTGGTTTACAACTAGATATTCATAATCTTGATAAATGAACTTATTCACCAGGATTGATAGTTTCTAACCACCAATCTAATATTGATGGGGTTATTATAATGTTAATGCTTTTAACAAATGATAAGCACCCAAGTAACATTGCTTTTATTGCAAAGGAAGAACTTGAGAATGACAAGCTTTATGGACCTTTTTTAAAAAGTATTAAAACATACTTTATAAATAGAGAAAATGCAAGAGAGGTTATAGAAATCTTTGAACAAGCAAAGAAAGAAATGACTACAAACAGGCAAAGTTTAGTTATATTTCCAGAGGGAACTAGAAGTGTTGGACCACAGATGGGTAAATTCCATCCAGGAGCATTTAAGCTTGCAATTCAATCATTTGTCCCAGTAAAACCACTTGCTTTAGTAGATACTTATAAGTACCGTGAAAAGAATAGTGAGGGCAAAAGAGTGATTAAAATTATATGTGAAGAAGAACTTCCAGCAGACAAAATTATTTCAATGAATACAATTGGTTTATCTAATTTTCTTTGAGAAAAAATTAATAAAAGTGTGAATGAACATTCAACAAAAGTTATTGATTCAAACTCTACTCAAAATGATAGTAAAATAAAGATAGATACAAAAGTAGATGAAAATTAAAAAATAGAGGTAAGGTATGTTAACAGCAAATCAAAAGCAAAAATTAGTGGAAAAATTTGGAGCTTCAGAAAAAGACTCAGGAACAACAGAAGTTCAAATAGCAATTTTAAGTAAAGAAATAAAATTATTAACAGAACATTTTTCTGTAAATAAAAAAGATAACCATTCAAAAAGAGGTTTGTATGCAAAAATTGCAAAAAGAACATCTCTTTTGAAATATCTTAGAAGTAAGGATTATAACAGATACGAAGCAGTTCTAAAAGAACTTGAAATTAGACCTTTAAAAGGGTAAGTTTTGTGATAAAAAAAACTAATAATAAAAAACTATTTAAGTTACTTTCTTTAAGTGTAGTATCACTTTCTATTGTTGGCGGTATCACAGGATCTATTGTTGCTAACAATAAACTAGAGGCACAGAAAAAAGAAAGTTATAGCTTGAACAGAATTTCAAAGGAGTCAGATAGAACATTTCAGGGAGGAAATTTGTGTCAACCAACAGCAACAACAATTGATTGTTCAAATATAGTTGACAACACCTTTGTTGAAAGAGAAATTTCAAACCCATCTTTTATAAGAAAATACCAATACCTTATAACATTTAATGAAGATGTAATACTTCATGACATTAAAACCTTTGATGTTATTAATGTAAAGGATAGTCAAAGGACAAATATCGCATTTACTCAGCTTGATGACTTTCTGCAACCATTAAAATTCACTAAAGTTACTTCAACAGGAAGAGAAGAAATTATTGGAAAGAATTTTCTCCAGAAAATTACATCTTCAGAGAATAAAAAGGAAGATTCAATTTTGATTGAAAAGGACAAAGGATTAATTTTTTCAAAAAAAGTTATAGGAATGGAGTCAAAGGATGTTCGTCTTTCATTGTCTCTTAGATTAAATGGTGGAAACAATAGAAATATTACAGCAACCATTAAAACCCTTCCTTTTCTTGACTCTAATAGAATTTCAGGTTATAATGATGTTTATTATGAAAAGGGACAAGATGATATTCAAATAAGCAAGTCCCAAACTTTTGCCCTAAATGCAACAACAAACACACCTGTTGTTTTTGAACCTTTAAAAGGAAGTATTAACAGCAAATTACAAATCGATAACTTTTTAAGTAGCTTTGTAAAAGTGGACATGGATTTAGAGGCAATGAATGCATTTAGGTCTTATTGGGATAGTTTTCTTTCAACTAACTTTGTTGGAGGAGTTATTCAGAAAGATAAAGCTATTGAAGAGTTGAAATTTAATGATGTTAATATGCAATTCATGGCTAAAGACTTTTTATCATTAACAAATGTTAGTAAGTTATCATTTAATAGAGCATTTAACTTCGATAAATCAAATATAACACAAGCAGAGTGAGCAGCTTTTTTTACTGCAAACACTAATCTTATTAATATTAAATTTGTTTCATCCCAGTTAACTAATGCTTCTTTTGATCCTATAAAAAAAGCACTTGAAACTGTTACAAGAAATAATTTATCATTATCATTTAAAAACAATGATTTTACAAATATACCAAGTTTTTTAAATGAAGCTAATATTCAAAGTTTAGATTTCCAAGGAAACTCATTAACAAACATTGCTGTTCTAGATAGTGGATGAACAGGATTAACTAGCTTAAACTTATCTTACAATCCTTCACTTGTTAATAGTTCTCCTACATTTATGTCAGTTTTAAATACTGTCCCCAACTTAACTCATTTAAATTTAGAGGGAATGGGATTAGGTAAGAATAGTGCATTTCTTTCAAACTTCTCAGCTATAGCTAATTTCCCTGCCTTAAGAGGAAACATTGAAAACTTAAATTTAGCTAACAATCGTATTGAGAATGTTAATACTTTATTTACCTCAACAACAGGTTTTACTAGTTTAGAGGTTTTAAACTTGAGCAATAATAATTTGGAAACTTTAGGTGATGACTTTTACATGGTGCCTGGTAATACTACAACCCTTATGCTAAATAACAATGAAATGTTAGACTTTGTTATTCCAGCAGAAAATACTTCAGCAAGCCCCTTGTCTGGAATTGAAAATTTAGAACTTCAAAATATAAAGAGTATTTCATTTCCAACTACTTTTGCAACAACAACTTCATTAAGAGATTTAAAATTGGGCATGTTAGTGGATGCTCCATTATCTGATTTAGACAATTTACCTAATTCATTATTAAAACTATCCATAACTAATGCATCTTCTTGACTATCAGAAAGTTCACTTACTAGTGCTCTAGGAGATTTAACAGCAATCACATCTGTAGATTTTTCAAACAATGGAATGGGAGATTCCCTTTTGAATTCTTTACTTAATAGATCATCATTAGTGGAAGTAGATCTTTCAGGAAATGATTTTGGTAGCTTAAGTGAAGTAACTACAAAACTTAACTTAACTAACTTAGAAACAGTAAAAATAAAAGGCCAAACTGGTTTGAATCTTAATAGATTGCTTTGAGCACTTGATGCAAAGACTAATAATTTAGATGAGATTGATTTACAAACAAGTACAATTACTATTTATCAAACAAACTTTGATAGTTCAATAATAGAAAGAACTAATGATGTTAATGTATTGATTGATTCTATTAGAAGTTTCTCAACAATAGATGATGAGCTTTATTCAACTTCTTCAGTTCAAAACATGTTAAAAAGTAATATAAAATTGGTTTTGAAATATGATGATAACACACTTAACTTGTCAACGGAAGCTGCAATTCTAAACTCTGTTCAACTACTTACCAATATGGAATTAGAGGTTAAAAAACAACCTGTTAGAGATGCTTTTATTGAGGAGCAAAAAGCAGGTGGGGAATTTGATTTTAGTAAATTTGATGCTTTGAAGAGCAATTTTTCATTGCCTAAACCAACATTGGAAAACGTTAACGATGATACCTCTTATGCAGAATATTTGAATCGAGTTAACTTAGAAATAGATAATAGTAACCTTGCAGTAGAAAGGGGTGTTAATGCTTACACTAGTATTGATGATTTGGAAAAGAAGCAACAGGAAGTTGAAGATAAAGTTGAAAAGTTTCTTGAAGGAAATGAAAAATTACTTAGAAATTTACAAGCTCTTGAAGATGGATCATTTGAAACCATCATAACTACATTATTATCTTTAGTTGTAGTTATTAACATTTCTCTTTTCGTTGCTTTTTGATTAAGAAGAAAGAGAAAAAATAAATAGAAGGTGAAGTCTTTAAACAAAACTTTAAAAATATTTAGTGTATTTTTTATAGCTATATTTTTTTCTATTGTTTCCTTTTTAGTAGTAAATGAAACTACAAGTGGAATGGCAAAGCATAAAACATCGCATGCCTCAACAGCAAATGTAAACTTAGGTTTAAACAATGTAAATATTCCCCCATTACTTAATTGTGATTGAAGTGGGCGAGGCCAAGAATTTGATGATGATGACTTAATAAGACAATCAACTTTTAATTCAGTAGATTGTACAAATTATTTTCCATCAAGTTATAGTAAAGATTTTTTCATCTATTTCAAAGGAATACTTTCAGTTAACTCTTCAGGAATAATAGTGGAAACACAAGATAGAGATAACTTGGGAAGAATAATAGAAATTGTCCCACAAATAAAAGAAACAACAAGTATTGAGTCTTTTCAAGTTTTTAATGCTATTCAAGATCATTTAAGCTCATTAATTGAACCAAATTCCAGTACTTCTCTTTTTAAGCCTTTGGCCCTTAATAATGGGGAGTTAGGACTACTTTTTAAAATGGATAAAACTCATAGAATTAAAAAAATAAAAATTGGTGGTGTTAAAGTTAATGATGTTGTGCAATTTATTGATGTTGCAATTAAAGCAAACGTTGATGACCAATTTAAAATGTATGTTGGATATTTAAATGATGGTGAAACCTTATCAACAACAATAAGTAAAATTAATAATGGAACACTCACTCAATCAAATTCAAGATTTACTAAATTCATTGATAAGAAAATATCAGCGGGTGGAGCAGATAGAAGAATCGAATCTGATTATGATTTTACATTATCAGGACGCACATCATGAAATAGAAGAGCATTTGGCGGGGCTAGTGCCATTACAAGCTTATCATGTCAAACATTTACAAAAGAAAAACTTGGCATTACAAATTCAAGTGGGTTAGATGTCTTTTGTAACCATTTAGTTAAAGTATATTCAAGTAATGAACTAGCAAGCGCAACAAATTTTATTTTTGATGTTAATAGAGATTACTACCCTGGTCAAGAAGTACTAGAAGTGGTTATTGATGGTAACTCACCCCTTGGAACACAAAATTGAGATTTACTATTTTTTCCAATTACAAAGTTAACACTTAAGGACTTTCCCTACATTTCATTGGGCACAGAATTTATTGAAAAATGACATAGCATTCATATAAGAAGAGGGAGACTATCTAAATTAAAGGAAGTTTCTTTAATTAATATTGGACTAGATGATGATTCTCTTAAAAATAATATAAAAGGTTTATGAAACAATTTAATCTTGTTAAAATCATTAAATTTATCAGAGAATAGATTATCCTTTGAGGCAATTCAAGATTCTATAAGGAATGTTACAATACAGTCTATTACATTAGAAAACACTTTCTCATCAGCAAGTTCTTTTGATTTATCAAGTCAAGACAGATTAGAGACTTTAAAGTTGAGTGGAAACTCAATTTCAACTTTAATTCTAAGTTCTAATAGGTTACGAGTTTTAGAAGGTAGTGGGTTAGGTTTAAGGAATATTAGTGGAATTGAGGATAATTCAACATTTGATAAAATAGACTTATCATTTAATAATTTAAGCGAAATTAATTTAAATCAAAACGTTATTATAGATGAGTTATTTTTAAATAATAATATTTTTACATCTTTCAGCTTATCATCAAGCCAGCAAGTTAAAAACTTAAACTTAGCTAATAATCAAATTTCAAAATTAAGTAACCAAGATAACATGTTGCTAGAAACTTTAAATATTGAAAACAATAATATGGAGTCGCTTGAACAATCCTCCTCACAGTTAAAAACATTAAAAGCAAAAGGTAATAACATTAGTATTTTTAATATTGTTTTTACAAACATTGAATATTTGGATTTATCAGAAAACTTAGGAATTTTTAATGTTTTAAATAGAGCTTCTTTTGAAGCAAACAATCTAACTGTATTAATTTTGGAAGATGTTGGGTTAACTTCAATAGAAGACTCATGATTAGGTACTCAAAATAATAGAATTACTATTGATGTATCAAATAAAAATGAAGATGATTCCGACAATAATGTTATGGGCGGAATTGATTTATCAAAAATAACAAAGCTAGCTTCATTTAGTGCATCAAATGTTGGAGCAACTTCTTTTAGTTATGAGTCTGGTTCTTTAGATAAATTGGACTTATCTAATAATAAGTTAACTTTACTTAATTTAGGTACAACAGAGGTAAAGAATTTAAGTATAAATGGTTCTAGTGTTAGTAATAACTTAGTTAACGCTCTAATCTCTATTAAAGAAAAATTGGAAGAGTTAGATTTAAGTAACACAAATAGCAGTTGAAATAATGTGTTTTTATCAAATGTATTTCCTTTACTTACTGATATAAACTTATCTTCTAATAATTTAGAAGACATACCACCCTATTTAACTCAACTTAGAAACAGATTATTAAGTTTAGACTTGTCCAATAATGATCTACAAGATAGATTTGATTTATTTGGATTTGTGCTTCTAGAAAAATTAAACTTATCTAACAATGCTAATATACTAGCAATTATTAATTTAAATCAAGCATTCTCCTTAACTGATTTAGATCTTTCCAGTATAAATAAATCATTATCTAGAATAACAAGTGGAAGTGATAATTTAAAAGATCTAAACATTGCAAATAGTCAATTGATTTCATTGAATGATGTAGCAACACTATTTCCAAACCTGGAAAGTTTAAACATTTCTAAAAATCCTAACATAGATATTTCATCTCTTGCAAATATTTCAGCAGAAAACATTAGTGCAACCACTGGAGCAACAGAAACTGTAGATATTTTACAAGCATCTCCAAAGGTTCAAGATATATCTTTATTAGGTGTTAATTTTAATATTCTAGATTTCACATCATATTTAAAAAATCCAAGAAATGTATATAGAATTTTTATTAATAGAGACAGACTTATTCTTGATGGTGAAATAAGTTTATTAAACAAATGATTTGATGAGTTTTCATTTAAGAAAGTTTTTCTATTTGATGAAAAAGGTGAAAATATTTATTTAAATGAATTAATTGTTGATAAGGTATTTAAAGAAGCTAAAGAGAATTATGAAATTCCAGATGAAGATGTTCAAAAGCAAAAAGAACCATTCTTGAGTTCAGCTCCTTTATTGAATACATCTCAATACAATGATTTAAGAAAGGAAATGAATGTAGCAATTCAATTAGATAATTTTGATAAAGCTATTGCTACAAATAATAGAATTGAAGAATATAATAGTGGAATAATTGTAAAAATTGATGATGAAAAAGATAGACTAAGTTCATTTGAAATAACAATATATACTTTGATAGGATTAACACTAGTTGTCCTTATTGGAATAGTTTCTGGTGGTTTAATTTTGTTTAGGGTAAAAAGGAATTTAAAAGGTGAAGATGAATAAAAAGGAATTAAAGAAACTAGTTTTCAATAACAACAAACTTGTAAAAGCTTTACAAGGGCTTTGTTTTGTTTCAGTAGCTATAGCATCTATTGTTCCTTTTGTTTTAAATAGAGATTTAAAAATAGTTGAAATCCAGGGCTTCACAAGCTATGCATCAACTATAAATAATAAATCAGATAGAGTTGAATGTAATGATTTTGAAGAAAAAGGAACCATTTGTAAATCAAGTAATATAACAATTGAAAATCAAAATAGAGCATTAGTATCAGAAGCGGAAACCAAACTTCTACTAGAATGATTTGAAGATAATGTTTGATTTGGTCCTGAGGTTATTGATTTAGACAAAATTATTATTTCAAATGTTGATTGCGTAGTTGAAAGAGAGCTAGGTTGTGGTGGATTAACCAATTTTTATGATTCACAAAAATCCACAATTGATTTGTACCCCAAAAGAATAGTTAGTAATGCAAATAATTTTGAGGACCCTTTAATAAGATCATTAACATTTAGAGATCTATCATACTATTTAGCACATGAATATTATCATCATGTAACTCAAATTAGTTTATTTGATATAGTTCTTGATAATGAAGTGGTTGATGGGGCAGGAAATATTTTGAATGATGGAGAATACCCTTTTTCTGTTGAAAGAAATGAAAAAGTGGTTAATGAATTCATTGAAAAAAACTCCCTTTCAACTGCAAGTGCTGATATTGAAGGTAGTTTTAGTAAAGTTTGCCCTTTAGAAAGTAGATCTAGAGCAAACTTATTTCAAAAAGCCAATGCAGCTATAAAGGATGAATGTGAGTTTTTATTAGGGCTCCCACCTTTTACTTCAGATTCAGCTAAGAATCATTACCCTTTAGTTGCAAAACTTGCCACACCTTCATCAATAACAAATTGTGCTTACCTTAGTAGCGGTACATTAGATTGAAACGCCCTACAGTATTTTTTAAATATTGATGAAATAATTGTTAGACAATTATTGTTGATGACTTATGTTGATCCATCTTCAAGAATTGAAAGTGAAGGAAGAATTAACTGTTATAACCCTATTGCAAAACAATCTTCAAGTATAGGTCCAATTAACACTTTTTTATATGATTATTACTTACTTGCAAATTTAGGTTTATTACCATTTAATAAAGTAGCAAATTTTGACTACAGTACAGCAACAAGGGAACAGAAAAATACTGATGATTCAGTGAATGAAAATATTAGTTCTTTATATAAGAATAGTTTTTTTAGAACAAATGATGAAGTTGGTTATTTATTTTACAACACAAACAACAAAAGATTTAACTTGGGTGGGTACCTTGACTATGATAATGTAAACAGTAATTTTGTAATTGAGAGTGAAGGAGAAAATTGAGTTGTTGAGAAAATAATATTTGAAGAGGAAGGTGGAACTCAGCAAAGTTTAAATATACATCCAAAGGGAAAAATTAGAACATTAATAACTTTTAATTCAACGAACCCATTAACAAGAGTTTTTGATGCAAGCTATGAGAACATAGATGGAAATAGACAGGGTTATGTAACTGATGAATTTAGACCACAAGAAAAGGTGTATAAACTTTCATATTTAGTTTCAAAAGATGGGGAAGAAAAATTAGTTCCTCTAAGTTCAGTTTCAAATGATATAGTTAGAGTGAACAGAGGTAGCATTTCAAAGAAAAGAAACTATTTAGTTCAAAAAAATGATGAGGGTGTGTATGCTAGTTTTTTATAAACACTTATTAAAAATGCTGAAATTATTTTTTCCTTTAGTTATTATTGCTATGATATTCATGGGGATATATTTTACCCCAAACCCTACTATAAAGTTAGAACAAAAGAAAAATTTAGCTCTTGTGAAAACTGAATCAAGAAGTAATGACATATTTCCAAATCTTTGCGAATATGAAGTTGACAAAGCTGTAGATGAGACATACCAAAATTGTTTAAATTTATACAATACTCAGAAAAAATATCTTTTGGTTGAGATAGATTTTTATTCAGAGGCAAAATTTAAGGCTTTGAAACTAATTGATCAAGATGGTGAAGCTATTCCTAGTTTTATAGTTAATTCATCAATTAAATCCTTCCAAGTTGAAGGATACTCTAACCCTTGTAAAGATTTTTGTGTTCCTTCAAAACTTATTGTTCAATTTGAAATTGAGAACAATAGACAAGTAAGAGGAGTTCAAATAGAGGGTTTTAGGTTTAAAGAAAATGTTCAAATACTTGAAATTATAGGATTTGATCCAGGTGATGTAAAAATGAAAGCAGTTTATATTAATGAAGAAGTCAATGACTATTTTGAAATTAGAAAAAGTCTTGAAAGTGCAAGTGCAGAAAACATAATTATCGATAAAGTTTATAAAACACCAAGTTCTATAAAACCTGATGGAGTTACTGTACCCTTAGAAGGTCCTGGTATTGCTTTTGATTTAGACTTTGTAAATGTTTTGAATAGAAACGAGAAAAGATTATTTAATCAGAGATTTCATTCAACAACATTTCCAATATGCTTGGAAAGAATAATTAGAACAAAAATCACACCTTTCGATGTCAATGATGTTTGTAGATACTTAGTCAACCAATACAAGATTGCAAATGAGTTTGGGGATGGTAAATTTAATGTACCTTTGCATGAAGCTAGATTGCCAGAAGGAACTTCAAAAATTGAAACTGACCCTTTTAGAATTACATTCTTTGAAACATTGTTAACTAATGCAACAGATGTTACAATTAATTTAAATGATAGTAGTGATCTTGATGATTTTCAAGTTGAAGCACTAAGGGCAGCTTATTGAGTTTCTCCAAACAGAAGTATTAAAAAGTTTAAGTATCTTGCAAAGAATGTTAATGAAGAATTTTTTGTTAATTTCTTTAGAAACAATAACATTAAAAACTTGGATGAAATAGATATATCTGACAATGATGTAACATTTACTTCAAACTCTAGAAGTCTTTTTAACTCTTTACAAACTAAATCATTAAACTTAAGCGGGAACACTATTTCAGACTCATTTATTTTTCAAAATCTTAATGAAACAATTACTAAACTTGATGTAAGAAAAACAGGATGAAGTCAAACTCAAGAAGCTTCCTTATGGACTAACCTTCCTTATATTGCAGAGCTAAAACTTACTGGAACTGGAGTCGAAAACATCACTTTAGAAGAGTTTGTAAACTTACTAGTTAATAGTGCAAGAATAGATCTTATTGAAGGTAAATTTAGTGACAATGATTCTCTTGAGTTTGGCGACTTTCAAAAAGCATTCCCAAACCTTAAAACTTTAAATACACCTTTAACAGAATTAGTAATTAACGACATTAATGAATTTCAAAGAAATATTGGTTTGTTAGAAGGAGATTTTGGTTTGCCAATAGATAATATTACTTTTGGAATTGTAAATGTGGAAGATGTTTTTAGAGTTTCAGAAATTCTAACTAATAGGTTAAAAAATTTAGAAGGAGATACAGTTTCTTTATATTATGATGGTTACCTTCCTTTCTTTTTTAGAGAGTACTTGAAAACTCAAGATTTCTTTAATGATGAAAGAGCTAAGGCAAAAATTGATGAGGCGCAAAAAGAAGTTTTTGGAGACTTAAGAACGCTTTTCAATGTTGTAAATATAAATACTGATCCAAACGAAAACATTGCAATTAAAACCGGAAGAGTGCAAGCACAGTTTCAAAGAATGAGTAGTTTGATGGAGTCAAAAATTGTTGGTTCAATTGTTTCAGGATACATTGAGGAAAATAACAAGAACATCGAAAAGTATAAACTTGATAATATACCAGAAAATGCTTTTGTGTCAAATGTTATTGAAGTTTCAGTTCTTATGACTATATTAATATCTACTCTCGCATTAATCTCACTATTACTTGTTTTACAGTTTAGGAAGAAGTAATAAATTGATAACAATTCATTCTTGTAGCATTAATGAAATATTAAAACATAAAAAAGAAAATCAAAAAGTAAAAAATTTGATGATTGGAAGTTTTTCAATGCTTCACAAAGGTCATGAGAAAGCAATTCTGAAAATGAATGATGATAACCACAGTTCTTCAATAATAATTTTGAAGAATAAAAATTCACGACTAGACTCATTTGATTTTTTAGATTATTTAGAAAGTCTAGAAATAGATGTCTTGTACATCATTAACATGAATAAAGAAAACTATTTAATACAAGCTTCTAATTTTGTAAAAATGATTAAAGATGGGTTCCCAAGTTTAAGTAATATTTATTGTGGAGAAGATTGAAGGTTTGGAAAAGACAGGGAAGGGGAAAGTTCTTTTTTTGCTAAGGAGGGAATAAATGTTAAGTTAATTCCCTTTGTGAAAAATTCTAAAGGAATAAAAATGTCTTCATCAAAAATTTGACAGGACATTTCACAAAAAGAAACATTCAATCTTGCTTTAGAAGAGCTTACCCAGAAGCCTTATTCAAAAGGCATTGTTATCAAAGCATCACAACAGGGAAGAAAGTTAGGTTTCCCAACAGCAAACATAAAAGTTACAAATTCTTTATTGCCACCAAAAGGCATATACTTTACAAAAGCAAAAGTTGAAGGAGATGGTAAATTGTATAATTCAATAACAAATATAGGATATGCACCTTCAATGGGTGAAAATACAGAACTAAAACATGAAACTCATATTTTAGATTTTGATAAAAATATATATGGGAAAACACTAACTTGCTATTATTACAAGAGGGTTGAAGAAGAAGAGAGTTATAAATCTAAAGAAGATTTAATCAAGTTCATTAAAAGAATGAAAAATAGTGCCATCTCTTTTTATCAAAAAAATGAGTAGTGATTTAAGCATAAACCAATGAAAAGATTTTCTATTTAGAAATCATTTTGAATATTTCTCTGAATTAAGCAATTTAATCAAGAAGTGTCAAGTTGAGAAGAAGATTGATTTTAAAAAGCCATTTACTTTCTTTAAACCAAATGATTTAAAAGTCGTTATCATTGGACAAGATCCTTATCCCAAAGCGGGAGATGCAAATGGACTTGCATTTGATGTTAGCAGAATAGATAAACTACCACCAACATTAAAGAATATCTTAAATAAGGTTACACAAGAATTTTTGATTACTAAAGATTGAACATTTATAAGCTTAGAAGAGTGAGCAAAACAGGGAGTTCTTCTTATAAATGTAGTCCCAATTATATTAAATAATAAGGCTATTAAAGAAGAGTTCAAACATTTGACTAGAGCATTGTTAACATTAATTATTCAAACGCTTCCAAGTGTAGTTTTTATTGGGTGAGGAAACAGTTCATTAGAAATATTCCAAGATATAGGGTTAAAGTCAGAGAACTTAATATGAGGCCCGCATCCTTCTCCCTTATCTGCCTATAGGGGTTTTTTTGATAGGGACTATTTCACTGAATGTAACGAAAGACTTAAATCTTCAAAGATTGAAGAAATTAATTGACTCAAAGTTTTAAAAATAGAATAGAAGAAAATGAAAGAGAAAAACAAAAGAAACAAACAAGTATGTTAAAATTATATGGAATCAAATAATATGAAGAAAAATATAAAAATTAAAATCTTGTCAGTACTAGTTATTGCTTTTGCGACTGTAATAGGGCTACTTACTAGCAATAATCTCTTACCTTTTGAGGACAGTACCTTGAGAAAAAATACTTCATTTATTAGATATACAAGTACAAATAATACTAATAGAATATGTTCTGGAGAAGGAACTTCTTTTTCATGTCAGAGTGCATTTAAGGATGACTCTAATACAAAAAATGAGATTGTAGAAAAAGCAAAATACCTATACATAAAAGTTAAACCAGGAGGGACAAACATATCTAAGGTTCTAATTAGTTTTACTCCAACAGTTGAAAATAAAGAGTATTCCTTTACAAGCATTGTTTTAGATGGGTCTGATCAAACAACAATTTTAAATACTATTACAAACATAATTACTAATAATAGTCAACAACTAGGTGATGTAAACAAAGGATTTCAAAGTTTTGAAATAGTTAACCCTTCAATAATTAATCATATATTAAACATAAAAATAGAAGGTTTAGTTAATGGAAAACTAGATTTAAAATATGTTAATAGTTCAGGAGAAACACTAGCTACCCAAACGGTTACAACTAAAGAAGATAAAGAGGTAGAAATAAAAACAAAAGATAGTAGTTTCATTGGTCTCATTAAAAAAGCAAGAATAAGTGACATTAATTTTTCAAGCACTCAAGATTATTCAATATCAAAAGTTTATTCAAATGGATCTGAATTATTGGATTCAGAAGGATATATTACAAGAACAGGTCAAAACATCGACTTATTTGGTGAAACTGAGTGAATAATAGAACTTGTTACAAATTCTGGATCTTTCTCTTCAGGAACATTTAATATTGCAGGTATAGAAGAATATAATGTTTTTGCATCAACAGAACCTATTCAAGATCCATCAAACTTTTTTGCAACAAATAAAAATGTTGTTAGTTCTTTTGCATCTTCATATACAGTTGACTTAAGCACACAATACTTTAATATATTATCATTGTTGCAAAATGATGAAACAAAAACACAAAGCACTGAGAACCTTATATCTACCTTATGAAATGATTTTACTGATGAATTAGCAATAACCACAAACTTAGGAGATTTAACTGTAACATCGAGCAATGGTGTAATTGTTCCAGCTGACTTTTTCTATTTAAGATTAAATAGTTTTTCCGCAACTCAAGAGGAAGAAGTTAAAGAAACAAAAACTTATAGTATAGATTTAAATAAACTAATATCAATTAATTCTGAAATTCAAAGTATAAAATTGTCAAATATAAAACTAGACAATACAGTTCAATTTAATAGTTCAAGCTTATCCTCTCTTAGTTTGATAAACGCAAGTATCACAAGCCCCGGTTTTTTAACCAATGCAAATACCAATTTAACTGCTTTAACAAACTTAGATTTATCAGAAAATAATTTTAAAGATGATGGGCGACTTTTTGATAAGTTTGAAACTTTATCATTAGAAAAACTTAATCTCTCTAATACAGGAATCAAGGGAGATGGTTTAATCATATTTCTTACAAGTACAACAAATGCTACTTCTAATTTAGCTACTAATTTAATAGAACTAAATTTATCTGGAAATAATTTTATTGCTTTCCCAGTACTAGGGAATAGATTTTCTGCTTTAACTAAATTAGACATAAGTAACAATAAAATTGAGAATTTAAGCTCATTTGTTAGAGAAACTACTCCAATTAAAGACTTAAATGTTGCAGGAAATAAATTTACTACCTTTAATCACAATGATATTTCTGCTGATATCAAAGGGAAATTGGAACATCTAGATTTATCTAATAATAAAGATCTATTATTTTCATTTTTTAGTGATGTTGACGTTAGTTATCCAAACTTGTTGTCTTTAAATTTAAGTGGAGCAAAGGAAGATTCAAAAATTTTTGAGAACTGAAACCGTTTTAGTACACCGAAACTTTTAAGTATTGACTTCTCAAACATTAACTTAGAAGGAACTAGTTTAACTAAGCTACAAAGTTATTTAAATTCAACAAAAGTAGATTCAGTTAATTTATCAAACACATCTTTATTTACTCAAGAAATAGCAATCGTTTTGGAGACTATTACAGATCAATTAACAACATTAAACATATCAAACAATAAAAAGTTAGTAAGTTTGCCTAGTTTGGAGCTTAGTGCATTAACTACTTTAGATATAAGCAACACCTCCTTTGAGAAGCTACCTAGCATCAAAATAACTAATTTAGTTGCAAAAGATTTAAGTGGAGTTAGCTTAAAAGATTTGGAAATTAAGAGAAGTATGTATACAAATTTAGATCTTTCAAATTCCATTATTAATTTTGGTGATGAAGATATAAAGTTAATTCAGAATAATCAAAACATTTTAGAAGATGCAATTCTGTTTTCTAACAAGGTTAGCTCATATACAATTACAATCGGGAGAGGATCATTTGAAGAAAAAAAGACTTGATTTTTTAATTCTCTAGAAGAAGTTAATGTTCAAAATAGAAAAGACTATTCTTTGGAAGAAAAAGAAGTTGATGTTAAAACAATAATTGATGATCCATCATTCTATGAGCCAACTATTTACAATGAAAGTAGTAACTCATTAAAGTTTGAAAATATTGCTGAAGTTAAATCAACATTAACGGAAAAAATAACTGAGGAAGTTGATAAATTTATTACTGAGGATTCTCTAAAAGATGAAAATAGAATGAACTTGGAAGAATATTTTAATGTTTCATTTAATGACTATGGTCAAAAATGATCTAACTCATATTTAGCAGCAATTACTTTAGCACCAATAATGTTAATATTATTTATTAGTATAAACTTTTATTTTGTTTATCATAATAATAGTAAGAAAGGTTTGAAAAAAAACAGGAGATTTTTTAAATGAAAGAGAAAAACAAAAAAATAAAAGGCAAAACTCTTTTTAATTGTATTGGGGCTCTTGCTATAGTAGGAACATTGTCTGTAGGGTTTGCATCAGGATTGTTAAATACTAGAGATAAAGAAGAAACAATAGAGAAGCATGAAAGTTTTGCAACCATTAAACCAGCAAAAGATACGACATTTGATTTGTCATCTTTATGTCCAGGAGTTGCTTTTAACAATAACTTAGATGAGTATTTAGATAGTGATTTTGATTGTTCAAATATTCTTGGTGTTGTTTCAAAAGATGAGATACTTGGAAACAAGAATGCATTTGTGAAAGTTACACCAATAATTGAAAAAACAAAAACTGCAGTTTTCAATTTTATTCTAAGTGATACAATAGGGTCTAATAACTTTATTATAAATGACATAACTATGTATGATAATGAAGGTAATATTATACCTTCAAGTAGTTACGTAATAACATCAAATGGATTAGCTGCTGGAGCAAATGGTATTCAAAATGCATTATCAGATAACTCAGATACTACTAATGTTGCAGTTTCTAGAACAGCTACAAATCCACCAGCAGCAATAACAGTTACTTTTAATGATGATGGTGCACGTTTAGATAATATTGTTGTAGATGCAGAACAAGAAACGTTATCAATAAATATTGTTACCAAAGATTCTGCTGGTGAAAACTTAATCCCTTCAACATTATTTACATTAATTGCAGGAGATAACAAAATCATTGGTTTTAATGATTTTACAAAAGTTACTAAGGAACAGCAATTGAAATCTTTTATAAGAGATATTGATTTAACAAATACTGCAGGACAAAAAGTTGGATACTTCTTAAATGGAAGTACATTATTTTTCCAATCAAAAGAAGATGAAGATGATGACAGTGACATTCAAGGTTGTGAATCAGAACTAGAATGTGCTACAACTTTGCAATCAGCAGATACTGATAAGCATATAAACTTAAGCAAGGAATCAGTATTCTTTGTTGAAGGTGTTGATTCTTTTGAAGGTATTAGTGTAGTTGGTCAAAATATTAAAGTTGAGGTTGCACATAAAAGAAAGAAAAATATAAATCCAGATTCTATTGAAACATACATTGATGTAACACCAACATTGCCTGCAACAGCAAACGCAGTCGTAAATTTTGGTACATCAAGTGAAAGTGGTTTAGATCCTTTTACTTGTTCTAGCCTTCTAAAAAGAAGATCATATTGAGGCTTTCCAAAAGCATGTGATCTTCTTGTCCAAATTTGACCAGGACTAGATAGTGAACTAAAAGGTGTTCCTGTTTTAAAAGATTTACATTTAAAAGGCGAGTATATTAGTGAATACCCTTTATGAGATGTTCAAAGAATTGAGTTTAATCCAAATCAAGACACTTCTTTGACATTAGATTTTAATAACTTTGTGTCAGAGCAAGAAACATTTGAAAGAAACAAGTTTTTTTATATTGAGTCCTTCTTTGAAAGAAGTGCAACTACTTTAGATGAATTAATAATAAAAGGACCTGTAACAGACGCTATTGCAAGATCAATTTCAAAAATAACTGGTTTGAAAAAGTTAATAATTGATGGTTCTAAAATTACAAACTATAGTTTTCTATCACTTTTAACTAGTTTGGAAGAGCTTACAATAAACAATGCAGATATAGAAAGCGTTGATGAATTGGGAGCTTTATCTCAAACATTAGTTAAATTAGATCTTTCAAATAATAAAATAGCTACTATTCCAACAGCATTCTTAAGTTCAAGATCAACCCTTGAAGAATTAAGTTTTTCAAACAATATGTTAAGTAGTATAAATTTAGCAGCTTTTCAAGGATTGACGCATTTAAGCTCTCTTGATGTTTCAAACAATAACTTAACAGCACTACCAGATTTATCTAGAAATTTAACAGCTTTAACTAAATTAAATATAAGTAATAATGAAATATCAACTATTTCTTCAAATATTATTTCACTAGCAACATTAGTTGAGTTAAAAGCAAGTAATAATAAATTAACAGTATTACCAGTATCTACAAACCCAAACACAATTCAAGTTTTAGATATTAGAGAGAATCCAATTACTTCTTTGGGAGAAATTCAAACAAATTATCCTCAAATAACTAGTTTAAGTATTGGTGGTGCTGCATATGAGTTAAACATTGGTGCAGCTGGAACTAGAATAGGTGACTTAAGGAGTCTATTAACAGCAAGAACAGCAATTACTGAACTAAGAGTAGAAAACATGAATTTAACTACTGAAACAGCAGTTAATTTAATAAACCATATTGCTAGCGTAACAGGAACAACCTTAACAACTTTATCATTTGCAAATAACCAAATTGGCAACATTGCTGCAGATGTAATTACAACAGCACCTGTTGTAATAAAGGATTTAGATCTTTCAGATCAAACAACTCTTTCAGCTATTCCAGCATTCATTACAACAATGAAGGCACTAGAAACATTAAACATTAGCAATAACAATATTGTTGTTCCACAAACTATTGATCTCCCAGAAAACTTGAAGGTAGTTGATATTTCATCAAACCCTTTATCATCAATACCAAGAACATTAGACACATTCAAAGAAATTGAGACCCTTATTGTTACAGATATTAATCAAACACTTGGTTCTGCAGACTGAAAAGAAATGGAAAATTATGTTAAGGACAACAAAATTGAATTAATTATCTCTGAAGATACTTTTGACACAGTAGAACTTGGTACTGCAAACAACTTCTTCAATTTAAATAATCTTCAAGTAATTATTGAAAAAGATAATGAATTAGAAAATGTTAATTTAAGCGAGCAGTTTATATTAAACTATGAATCTAATATTGCATTTCAATTGAGAGACCAATTAAAGCTAAAAAACTTTGATAGAAAAACTCTTGTTAATTACATAAATCCAACTCAAAAAGTATATTATTCAAGACCTGCTTTTGATAAAGAAAATGTTAATTCAGAAGAAAAACTAACTTCATACTTAAACGCAATTTGAGAGCAATCTAAACCTGTTGCAATTGAGTATCAATTAAATCAAGCAACAGATGAAACAAAAGATGCAATCAAAGAAGCTGATGATATTAACATAAGTTCACTAGACAGTAACACTAGCTTATTAGCGGCTCTAGTGTTAGTTATTCTTGTATTCACAGCAAACATTGTATTAGTAACTTTTTATATTCTAAAAAATAGAAAGAAAAACTAGTTTAATTTTGTAAAATAAATATAAGAAGCTCTTATTCTTAAGGAGATCTATATGATTAAAAAAATTACTAGAAAGAAAAATAAAAAAAATGATGTTAAAGAATCAAAAAGTGATTCTTTAGGTGTTGCAAAAGTAGTTGATGAAAATGTTGATGAAGTTAGATTAGACACAACTATTTCAGACTTTTCTGATGATGTAACAATTACAAGAGATGTTCTTGGAGATACAGCTCCCTTAGACAAAAACCTTAGTGTTCAAATGAGGGTTAGTGAGAAAATTGATACTCTAGAAGAATCAATTGTTGATGTTAAGAATTTTAGTATATCAGATACAACAAGAAAAAGTGCTGAAGAAACAACTCATGACCTTGCAGGACTATTAAAAGCTGAAACAACATTCCTTAAAGAAAATCAATTCATTCTTCAAAGATTGAAAAAAACAATTAACCATTTAGAAGATGTTGTTGGTAAAAATAAAATAACAAAAGACTTTGATGCTTCAATTTTAGAATTGAAAACAATCATTGGTCAAGTTCATTTAGAGAAACTTCAAGACAAAGAAGAGGATAATGTTGAAGTGATAGATTTATCGATGGCTGACACAACAGAATTAAAACCACAAAGCTCTCCTAAAGTAAAAGTTGAGAAATACATTGATAATAGAGATAAAAGCACATCTGTTGTTTCTGCTGAAGATCTAGAATTCTTAAAAGAGTCTGGAGTTGTTAGTGGTAATGTTGATTTAAAAGATATGGAAGTATCTTCCGACACAAGAGAGTACTTAGAACAATCAAAAATTATTAAAGGCGCTTTAGAAGAAAAATCAACTCATTTAATTTCAGGGCAAATGAGATTTTTGTCAGCTGAAGAAAGAGCAAGTAAAGAAAATGAAGAATTTATGGGAAAATTCTTAGCAGACATTAGAAGACCATCAATATATGAAATGTCACTTCAAGAACTACAAGTATTTGCAGTTGAAAAAGGATTGAAAAATTTTGAAGGAATGTCAAGAAACGAATTGTTGGCTTTTGTTGAAAATCCATTGAGACTTTATGGTGAAAGATTTATTACACAAAACCCATACATTGAAAGATTAAAACTTGAACTTGCAGATAACCAAACTTTAAGAAATGATGTAACAATATCAGAATCAAAAGTTATTGAGTCTCTAAAAGCTGCAAAAGCTTACACATCAAACGCAAAAACATCTGCTATAACATGACAAGCACTTTTCATTGTTTCACTAATTTTAGTTATTGCAGCAGTTGTTGGAATACTAGTTTACTTCCTTGCATTCTCTGGTGTCTAGCTAGATTATTCTTTATTTAATATAATGAGGTACTCTTTTCAAAGAGAAGAAAAAAAAATTGTAGAAAAGTGAAAAAAGGTTTCACCTTTTTCTATCAAGTTTTCAAAGTCAGAACTTAATAAAGCTAAGTTAATTATGATGGCTCCACCAAATATGACTGGAGCAGTTCATTTAGGTCATATTTGAGATTTAGCAGTTCCAGATTTTTATAATAGATTTTTTTGTTTAGAGAATAAAAAAAACTCTATTTTTATTCCAGGTAAAGATCATGCTGGTATAGCAACGCAAGCAAAAATTGAAAAAGCTTTGAGAGAAAAAAATGTTAATTTGGATTCAATGTCAAGAACAGAGAAAATTAAGTTTGCAAAACAGTGAGTAAAAGACTTTTCATCTCAAGCTGAAACAACTTGAAGCACTTTTGGTATTAGTCAGAACATGAATTTTCATAAATATACAAAAGATAAAGATATTGAAGGTGAAGTTTTAAAACTCTTTGTTGATTACTTTAACAAAGGATTAATATATCAAGGAGATAAAATTGTTAATTGAGATATTGGACTCCAAACGGTAATTAGCAATGAAGAGGTAGTTTGAAAACCTTCTAACTCAAAACTTTATCATATTAAATACAAAATAAAAGATTCAAAGGAATTTTTAGTTATTGCTACAACTAGACCAGAAACAATATTTTCAGATGTTGCAGTTTTTGTGAACCCTGACGATAAAAGATATACAAAACTACATAATAAAACTCTTATAAACCCATTGAATAATGATGAACTTCCTATCCTTACAGATAAATATGTTGATTTATCCTTTGGTTCAGGTGTATTAAAATGTACCCCTCAACATGATCCTAATGATTTTTCATTATATAAAAAACATAAGTTAAAGTTAGGTGAGCCTGTTATTAACTTTCTTGGTAACTTAAATGAAAAAGCAAATCAATTTGAAGGTTTAACTGTAAAAGAAGGAAGAAAGAAAATAGTTGCTTATTTAAATTCAAAGAAAATGGTTGTGGAAACTCAAGAGATTCAGAATGAGCTTCCTTATTCAAGTAGATCTGGAGGCTCTATTGAACCTTTATTAAGTAAGCAATGATTTTTTAAAGTAACTGCTTTTTCAAAGGAAGCCTTTGCAAGGTTCTTAAAAAATGGTAATTTTGAACCTAAGTACTTTAATGATAAACTTTCTCGTTGAGGGGAGGATTTAGAAGATTGATGTATATCCAGACAGTTATGATGAGGAACAAGAATGCCTTTATACTTTGATAAGAACAACAACTATGTTGCAAGTTTGATAAATCCAGATCCAAAAACATATAAACAAGTTCCTGATGTTTTTGATACTTGATTTACTAGTGGACATTGACCATATTTAATTAAAAATAGTTTTGACATTAATAAGAACAAGGTTTTTGAAACTTGTGCTATGGGAGTTGATATTTTCTTCTTTTGAGCTGTAAGAATGATGTTAACTTCACATTCAAGAGAAAATCTAATTCCTTTTAAGAATTGCCTTTTACATGGCCTTTTAAGGGACGATAAAGGGCGAAAGATGAGTAAGTCATTAGATAATGGTGTGGATCCAATTAAGGAAGTAGAGAAAGAATCTGCTGATATAATCAGATGAGCTCTTTTATCTAGAAATACTTATGGGAATGATATAAATTATTCAAAAAACCTCCTTCAAGAAGGGAGATCGCTTATAACAAAGATAAACAATGCATTTATCTTCTTGTTAATGAAGAAAAGTAACATTAGTGATAAATCTACAGAAACAAAAGATAAGGAAGATAAGAAAGAAATTATTAGTTCAATTAATTCTAGTGTCAGTGAAATGATTGATGATTTAAATCTTCTAGTTGACAAACATTTAATAAATGTCTATTGTAAAAAAATAAGATTATTCTTTTTCAATAATTTTTGTGGTAGATATATTGAACTAATGAAAAAGTATAACTTTAATGAAAATGAATTAACTAAAATTATAAAAGAGTTTTTAAGAGCAATTTCTTTTCTATCACCAGTAATGCCATTTTTTACAACCTTCATATTTGATGAAGCTAGAGAAAAACTTGGAATTCAAGAAAATGATATTCTAGTAAAACTTAACAATACTTACACAAAAAATAAAATGATTGATATTGCATTCTTTCTTATTGATAAACACAAAGAAATTTCTTTAAAGCAAAAAGTATTTTCAATAGATTTTAGTATAAAGAACAAAAAAGAGGAAGAAACAATTAAAAATATTATTTCTACTTTTCTATCAAAAGAATTAAGTGAACCAGATGGTGTTGCAAAGAAGCTTAATATTGTTGAAGACTTTGGCGGAGAAAGAATAACTTTCTTATTTTTGATCAAAGAAAATTTAGAAGAAGAAAGAATGAAAGTTCTTTTCCTTGAAAAAGAAATTAAAAGATGTAAAGGAATACTAGAAAATGAAAGATTTGTTTCTAAAGCCCCAAAGCAGTTAATCGAAAAAGAAAGAAGCAAACTGAAGAAATTTGAGGAAGAATTAAATCTTATAAAAAATAGTTAGAGTTATACTCAAATTAATCTTCCAATTTCTGAAGTTATATTTCTAAATAAACAATTAGATCTATTACAAACAATTACCCCCTTACTTATGTCTTCTGCTTCATCAAAGTTGATTACCTTTTTCTGAATAGGATATTTAATTGCATAAATATTTTGACTCTTATGAAAATATAGTAACACAAGAGCAAGAAAGTTTTTTCTTTCTGAAACATCCTTTAAATACTCTTTTTGTTTTTTTGTTAAGTAGGAATTTACATTAATTTTATCCAATGATGTTTCCTTCACTTCAATAAATGTTGGGACATTAAATAAATAACCTGTCACATCAATTACTTGACCCTGAAATATTTCCACTGAAGGCTTCCCCTTTCCCTTGAAAACATATCTAGCTTTATGTTCTTCTCAATTTAAAACACATCCATTTGTAAACAATGAATTTTTCAAAACTTCTTGAACATATTTTTCAAAACTTTTATATTTAATTATTGATAGCTCCATCTATTATAATATTGGTATATAATGGAGGAAAGTTTTATATGAATAATCAGAAAAAAATTTTAAGATTCATGGCATCAAGAAAAGCATTCTCAATAAATCGTAATCACTCTGGTGGATATGAAACAAGAGAGGTTGATCAATGATGCGAAAATGCAAGTCACTTAATAAACGACCTTGCAAAAAACCTTGATGACACTAAAAGAGAAAGAGAATTACTAGAAAGAGAGTTTAGGAGAATTATGAACAAAACACCAGAATTAAAAAGAGAAACAGAAAGTGAAAACACAACAGAAAAAAGAAAAAGTAGTGACCCACATCATTTAGTTAAAAGAGTTTCTCACCTAGAAAGAGATATCGCAGACTTAAGAAGAAAACTTGATAGAATAATAAAGAACAAATAGTTATTTGATAAATAAAAGAGCAGTAGGTTCATAGCAGCAAATTTATTTTTGTTGAGGAAAGTTCACACTCACACTATCTGCGATGATAGTAGTTTTCATGCTAGTAGAAAAAATAATACTAGGAATGTAGTAATACATTACGGCTGTTTCTAAATCTAAGTGAAAATATGAAATAGAAACTGTAAAAGTGCCAAAGAGACGAGCATGCTGGAAACGGCGGATCTGGAACGTGGTAAACCCCATGAGTGAGCAACCCAAATTTTGGTAGGGGCATTATTTCTAAGGAATTGAACTTAAGAAATAAAGAATCATCTAATGATTTCTAGACAAATTATGAACAACCAGCTTAGCTGGCTAACAGAATGTGACTTACTCACTGCTCTTTATAAATAAAAAGTATATTATTAAGTATAATAAATATAGTTATTAGTTTGTACTAAATAACTATGAGATATAACACTAAATATAGGAAGGAGTTAAATATGAAAGTTAAATATGTTGTAAGAGAAAATGGAAAGTTTGCGGTTAAGGATGAAAAATTTCTTCCAGCTATAAGAACTTTTGAAACAGAAGAAGAAGCATTAAAATTCTTGAGAGAAGAATTTGCAAATGCAACTGAAAAATTTGAGATTCAAGTTCAACAAGATAATGGTGAATTTAGAGCATATGAGGTTCCAGCAAATAATGAAACTAATTCCCCAGAAGCACCAACACCAGAAGTTACACCAACTCCTGAAGTTACACCAGCACAAGAACCTGCACCAACACCAGAAGCACCAGTAACTCCTGAAGTTGCACCAGCACAAGAGCCTGCACCAACACCAGAAGCACCAGTAACTCCTGAAGTTGCACCAACACCAGAAACAGCACCAGCTCCAGAAACTGTTGTAGCTATAGCAACACCAGAAACAGCACCTGCAACAGGTGTTCAATCAGCAGAAGCAACTGAAGCAACAACACTTAATGTTGAAGATACAAAAACTAGTGCATCAGAAGATACAAAAACAAAATTCAATATTAAAGATCTATGAAAAAACCCAGAGTATAGAAAATGATTATACTTAGGTGTTGCTGTCTTCATTGAAGTTGCAATTATTATCGCAATAATTGTTCTTATCGCTGGATAAGAAAACATTAAAAAATTCTAAAGAATTTTTCTTAAGTTTTTTTGTAAATACTATATTGAGGTAATTTATGAAAAAAGATGATTTAGATATATATGAAAGAACTGTTAGTTCAATAGAGAAAGAGTTTGGAAAAGGCTCTATATTCTTACTAGGTTCAGATAAAAAGAATTTAGATGTAGAAGTGTTTAGTTCAGGATCTGAAATACTAAATGAACTAACAGGTATTGGAGGTTTTCCAAAGGGAAGACTTATAGAAGTTTTTGGTCCAGAGTCAGGAGGAAAAACAACTCTTGCTTTACATTCCATTGCTCAAGTTCAAAAAAATGGTGGTAAAGCAATGTATATAGATGCAGAACATGCATTAGATCCAGGATATGCAAAAACAATTGGTGTGGACATTGATAATTTACTTGTTGCTCAACCAGATTCTGGAGAACAAGCTTTTGAAATAATAAAATTTCTGCTTTCAGAAAAAACAGTTGATGTTATCATTGTTGATTCTGTTGCAGCTTTAGTTCCAACATCTGAGTTGAATGGAGATGCTGACACATATGTTGTAGGTGCCCAAGCTAGAATGATGAGTGGGAACTTAAGAAGAATTAATTCTCTACTATCAAGAAGTAAGACTACAATTATTTTCATTAATCAAGTTAGAGAAAAAATTGGAGTAATTTATGGAAACCCAGAAGTAACTCCAGGTGGGAGAGCACTAAAGTTTTTTGCTTCAATGAGAGTAGATATAAGACAAGGAACAAAGTTAAAGCAAGGGCAAACAATAATTGGTCAAGAAGTAAAATTTAAAGTTGTAAAAAATAAAATGGCACCACCTTTTAAAGTGGGTGTTTCAGAGATAATTTATGGTTATGGTATTTGCCCTATAAATGAGATTATTAACATTGCCCTAAAATTAGATGTAATTGTAAGAAAGGGTATATGATACTATTTAGAAAAAGAGTCTCTGGGTCAAGGTAAAGAATCTGTTAGAAAGAAATTATTATCTAGTAAAGAATTACAAGAAAAGATTCTGAAAAGTATTGATTTAAAAAAGAAGACATAAATTAATGACTAAAACAACGAAGAGAATCATCCCTAATGCAATAACCATTTCAAGGATGCTCTTAGTTTTAGTTTTAATTTTTTTAGGATCTTATATATTTATTTATTCTTCAAACAATGAGTTTTCTATTTCATTTAAAAATCTAGAGGACAATCCCAGAATGATTTCTTGAATTTTCTTTTTTGTAGTATTTTCATTTGCCGCCTTTACAGATTTTCTTGATGGATATTTAGCTAGAAAATGAAATGTTGTTTCTTGGTTTGGAAAAGTCATGGATTCGATAGCAGACAAAATGTTGGTTCTAACTAGTTTAATTTTTTTATCATCAATGCAAATCATTTTTTTCTGACTAGTTGCATTGCTTTTATTAAGAGAGATTTCAATCTCATCAATAAGGTTGGCAAGTAAACAAGGGAAAAGTATTACACAAGCTAAGTGACATGGAAAGGCAAAAACTGTTACCCAATTTATAGGAATTATATTTGCTGGTATTTTTTATCCAATTGCTAATGATGAAAATGTATTCATGAACTTTAAAGATTATTTTATTCTAGCAAATTCTAGTATTTTAATTCTCTCAACTATTGTTTCATATTATTCTTTATTTGGATATGTTAAAGATCTAATACATAAAAAGAACAATTAAATTAATCAGTTTTAATAACTTAAGTAGATAAATGGTTTCATTTTTACTTAAAATAATATTGTAAGGGAAAAATAAAAAAATATTGGAGAAATATGAATACCAAAAAAGTTACTAAAAGTAGCACTATCAGGCATCAAGAACCAAAATGGTTAAATAGAAGACCTATTGATCCAGGGATTGGTTTGGACAAAGTTTTTGTCCCTCAAGAAGAGGAAGAAGAAAAGAGAAGAAAACCTTTAATTTTTCTTTTTCTTTTCCTTCTAATTGGTGCAGCAATTGCAACACCTATAATTCTTTTAACAGGGGATGGTAGTATTGGCGACATTGTTGATCCTAAACCAGTTGGGCCAGGGGGTCCAACAACTCCAATTGACCCAGTAGATCCAATTGACCCAGTAGATCCTCCAGTTATTCCTGAAGAAAAATTACCTGACTATTCATTTAACTTAGATGGATGACAACCTAATAATGATAACAATAGATATTATTTAGTTAATAGACCTGATGAAGCAACAAGCAATGACTTCCAATCAAATACTTTATCTGTAGCTTCCTCAAAAAACTCAAGTAGAGATAGAGAAGAGTTACAAACATCACAGAACCAAAATATTGCGTCAGAGTATTTTTCATATTCATTAGATTTAGATAAAAAAGCAAGTTGTGAAGAAGAGCTTAGAGTAGAGCTTTTTAGAAGAAGCGAATTAGATGCAACAGACCCTGACAAAATAAGAGTACCAAATGGATATTCATTAAACAATTTGTTTAACAGATTGAAGGGAACGTACTGTACCTACTTTAAGACAACAAGAAACAAACTAATTGATGAAATAAAGAACCCCTATGTAAATAATCCAGATCAAAGTGTTATGACACAAGATGGATCTGGTGCGATTGTTACAAACTCAGACACACCATGAGTATATCGTGGAGCTTGATATGAGCATGATGCTTCATTAATGGGGAAAGCAGATCAAGATAGTTATTTAGGAGCATCTGATTATCCAAACAAATATAGAAATAGATTTAAGCAAGAAATTCCAGGAGTTCCACTTTCAAATATTGGAGATGATCAGTTGGATAATGTAAACCCAAGTTCTACAGGTTTGTTGGTTGATGATAGGGAAGCTTTCTCTTTAGATTTTTTCTATAGATATTTTGCTGCAGCACCTTATGGGGATGTTAATACACTATATCAAGACACTTTATTACCAAAACTAAATAGAGATGGTGAAATGTATGCAAAGACTCTTACAAATCCTGGAACAGGAACTAATAGAAGCAATACATGAGGACATAGATACTATAAAAACTATGAAGGGGATGTAGGCTTTTCTCCTAACTCTACCAGAGAAGTTGTTAGAGAGTATGATGCTCAAGCAATTCAAACAGGTGGAGATAACTTATTAGTAGTTCCAGACGACTATCCTCAAAATAGAAAATTTCATGCACTTTGAAATGGTGCTCTAGAAAAAGATGATATTGCAACAAACTTTTTTTATGCTGTAGAAAGTGGCCAAGTAGGAGCGCAAGCAAATTTAAATATTCAAGGTGAAACAGCACCAACTGACTTTGGAACTTATGTTTTAAGAGCATCATTTGATAACAACAGAAATAGAGCTCTAAATAATAATTTCTCTAGTTGAGCTGATGATGATTCTATTAATTCAAGATATATTGCTTTTGATGCAGCAACACATGGTAAACGCGCTGGTTTAGGAAGATTTACATATGAATCAACAACATTAAAAAATGAAGACCATAGAATATTTTCTGACAATATGTTTGAAACAACCTTATCAACTGAGTGTTCAAATCCACAAGCAGGTTCAATAGCTATAGAAGCTTGTCCAACAACAAGGGTTAATGTTAGAGATGTTAATTCAGTTCAACGTAGTATTTATTTACCTGAAAATGATAATTCTGGTACAAAATACTATGCTGAATTATTAGAGATAAATGAACTTTGAGATTTTTTAATGGATAGACTTGAAACTATTATGGATAGTTACACATATAAAGACCTTAGATTTGAAACAGTTAGAAACCTTTTCTCAGGAGATACAGGCAACACTCAAAGCTTTAATGATAAAGTTCTAGCATTTACAAGTTATATCAATGGCACTGCAACAATTAATGCAAGATTCAAGTCATCAAACTTTAATATATTTAGAGCACTTAATGAATTATTTACTTCAAGAGAAGTAATTGCAAAATTTTTAATTCCAAATGCTTCTACAACTGAATCTGATAAATCTTCAGAATTATTACAATCTGTATGAAAAAAATTAACAAATATTACTAATTTAACTACAGGAACTGATGATATACAAGTAAGTTTTGATGCTCTAGCAGAACTATTTAATTCCTTCTCAACGGATTTAGTTAACTTAGTAGATTTTTATTCTAAAACAGAATCAACAAGAAAGCTAAATGCAACATATACAATTAGTGTAACTAACTCAAATGATAATAGTTTTAAAGTTCCAGTTGTTGGCAGAATGTTGCCTTACTTACATTATGTTAGAGCAATGAAAATTGCTGAAGCAAGAAGAGATTTTGCAAATGAACAATTTGATATTTTCAGATGAGATGCAACACCTGACGTCACAACTGTTATTAGTACTTTTTTAGCTCAAAATGGTGGAGTTGATCGAAAAGTAAGAGTATCAAATGCTAGTGATGCTGAAATGGCATATTATGTTATTCATCATTTAAAAGATTCCCAATTCCCATGAATACCACTAGATTATAGAAATGTAAATGGTCTATATTCAAACCTAGATGGTGCTGAAGATATCTATATGGGTTCATATGACACAAAATTTGATTCATACATTCAAGAGGCTGAAAATTATGTTAACTATTTTATGAATAATTATTATGTCATAAGAGAAGGTATAACGAATAGAGTTAGATCGTTCTCAGATGACCCAGGTGGGGCTGGTTATCGTTGAAAGGATTTTGATGTTGCAAAAACTGATACTAAAGAAACTGCAAAAACATTATCAGAGTATAAAGAAGGTACTGTATTTTCAGATGGTAAAGCAATTACTTCAGATTTATTTACAAGATATAACCATACACAAATATCACTTCAAGATTTCATGTTTTATTCTCAAGCTTCTTTCTTGAAGAGAGAAACAGTGACAACACATTGTATTACAACATATAAAACAACTCAGCAACAAAAGCAAGATCCTGGATATGGATATGTTAAACTTCCAACATTAGAAAATGGTGCTACAGATGAATTACTAAGTTATGTTTATGTACCAGTACCAGGATCATCAGAAGAAAGGTCTTCTCAAACACAATTTAGAGTAGATCCAAACAGAAATGTTGTTTGAAAATCTGTATTTGAAAATTTTGCTGACGCTAGCGGTAACATTCAAAGAAGAGCAGTTTACTTAATGCAATCACCAACACCACTTAGAAGCCAACATATTTCTAAATTAATTCACATATTCTTCTCAGAGTGTGTATCTGATGAACAGTATGATACACCTTTTAGTGAAACAAGCCAGAAATTCCAATCAGCAGATGATGAGTGGGATAAATTTACTAAAAAGTATAGTTTAAGAATTAAATGAGATAATCTAGACTTATCTTAGAAATATGATCTCAATTAAGAACTACCATTTAAGAAATGATGTTTGAGACTTCAAACTATTTAGTCGTAGTAAAAAACTAGTTTTCACTTCTTTAATTGCAACTATTGGAGTTATATTAAAATTTCTTGAAATACCAACATTCTCATCATTTTTAAAATTAGATCTTGCCTTGTTGCCAATAATGCTTCTAGTTTTTGTTGGGGGAACTTTACCATATGTTTTAGGTTCAATTTTGTTAGTTGATTTAGCTAGTTTAAGAGGGTCTATATATGGGTGGTTAGCATCCCTACTTTTTTCTTTGGCATTTATAAACACAATATATATTCTTTTTTCTTATTTCACCAAGAAAAAACACAAACTACCTTTATTTATTGGATTTGCATTTGCTTCTTCAATTATAGCCACACTTTTCCTATTTGTTATGAATACATATTTTCTAACACCAAGTTTTTTTGGAACAACTTATGAAAATCTATCAAAAGATGAAGTTTGAAGTGGTTTTTCTTCATTCTTCTTTTCAATACCGACATATGAAGAAGCAATGTTTCTCTTTTATTCAACATTTAATTTCTTATTAAAATCACCTGTCTTAATTATTCTTTTTGTTCTTATAGCACTTCCACTTTTTTATATAAGAAAAACGATAGAAAAGTCAAAATCTTAGCAAGGAATAGTTATAATTAATGTATAGATGGAAAACAAAGAAAAATTAAAAAATAAAAACATTAGTAAACCAAAACAAGAACGCAGTGTTTCGAGAAGAAAAGAACTATCAAAGATTTCTTTTTACTTGGATGACATAAAAAGTGTTAACAGTGATGAATTTATTGTTACTAAAAAATCTTTGCCTAGTAGAGAATCATTAACAGCAGGCTTTCCAACTTCAACAGCAGGTTTGGCTAGTGAGCAACTTGCAATTTCAAGGACAAAATTAGAAAAAGAAATGAAGGATATTGATTTGAACGTCCAAGATCTTGTTGAAAAAGGAAAAAATGTTTCAGAAGATGAAAGGAAACAAATATTACAAGAATTTGAAACTAGAAAAAAAAGAGGAACAATTAATGAGAAACAGTTAGAATTAACTGTTGCTTTAGAAGGAAAAGTTAAGTCAATTAGAGATGCTGGAAAAAGAGTTAAGAAAATTCTAGAATCAAGCTCATTAAAACACCCATCTAGTGAAAAGGCAGAAAAACTTGCTGATATTACAATTGAGGAACACAAAGTCAATACAACACCAAAGAACTCTATAAAACCTTTATTAAAGAATAAACCAATAGTGATAGCTTCATCAGTTTTATTTGTACTTTTAGTATTAATAATTATTGTGTTAGTTGTTACCTTTTTTGTTTAAAGAGATAGTTAGTGTTTAGAGTAGTAATAATAGGTAGAAGTAATGTTGGTAAAACAACTATATTTAATTCTCTTGTTGGTGAAAGAGTTGGTTTAGAGAATGATTCATTTAACACAACTAGAGATGTTAACTGAAGAAAAATAAGAATTGATTCAAATGATTTAATGATAGCCGACACCGGTGGTAACACATCAATTGAAGATGAAACAAGTAAACACATTCATACCAGTATCAAACAAACTATTGTTGATGCAAACTTAGTTTTCTTTGTTGTTGATGTAAGAGTAGAACCAACTTACTATGAACTTGAGCTTTTAAAAGAAACAAGAAATGTTAAATGTCCAATAGTTTTGGTTTTTAATAAAACCGAAGGTAAGAAAGCAAACTTAGCTCATGAGTATGTTCAGTTTTCATCAAGATGAGATAGTGTTTATATTTCTGCAATTCACAGAAGAGGTGTTGGAGAATTAAAGGAAATAATTTTAAAAGAGTTAAAGGCATTTAATGAAAATGAAGGGACATTAGACAAACAACTTGATAGACCAATTAGAGTTGGTCTAATTGGAAGAACAAATGCTGGAAAATCATCCTTAACTAACACATTAACTGATTCAAAGGATAAGATTCTTGTTCTAGAAACACCTCACACTACTAGAGATTCTATCTCAAAAGTAATCAATTATAAGAATAGAAGAATTGAGCTTGTAGATACAGCAGGAATGTTTAGAAAAAGTAAGCAACTAGATATTGTTGATTGGTTGGCATTATTAAAATCAGAGCAACAACTTAGACAAATAGATGTCGCAATAATGCTACATGATGCTTCACAACAATTTGCTCACTTAGATAAAAAGATTATGGGGATGATTATTGATAATAAGCTTCCTTTTATTCTTGCTTTTAACAAATCTGATATTATTAAAGATCCAGAAGCAATAATTAAAGAAGTAAAAACAGAAGTTAACTTCTTTCAAGACTTTGAGTTTATTTTTGTTTCAGCAATTACAAAAAAAAATGTCTATAAAATGTTAGATAAGGTTATTGATATATATGAAAGATCAATGAGAATGTATGATGAAAACATTATGAGGCATCTAATAAACTCATTTAATTTTACTGCCCAGATAAGAACAAAAAAAAGGCAACCTAAACTTACACAGTTAATACAAAGTTCAGAAAAGGGGAACCACTTCACCGCTTATTTTACAAAAACAGATACGATTCACTTTACAATTAGAAGACAACTTGTTAATCATATAAAAAATTCATTAGGGATAAGAAGTATCCCAATTAAGATAGATATTAGAATTAAACAATAAAGAAAGGTAAATAAAAAAAATATTACAGTAGTAAAGTATATACTATAATATAAGAGAAGGCAAAATAAGGAGACATATATGAAGTTCAGCAAAGTTTTAGGATTTTTATTTACATTTTTAGGATCTATTGGGGTATTATTTTTTGGATCTCTATTTTTAGTAGCATCATTGGGACCACAATTTGATGTTGATGTAACATTACCAACAGAATTACAGGAGGTTGTTACAAGAATGTTATTATTAGATCCACTTGCAGATTTATCAGCAACTGCACTCGTAGCAAATCCCGAAGCTGTGGTTCCTTATACACTTTTTGGTCAACCTATATTTACTGACACAGAACTATTCTTTATCTTTGCAACTGCAATGACAATTATTGGTTTTGGTATGACACTAGCATCATTTACATCATTGTTTAGTCCAATGAGTTCAATTACATTATTTATTTTAGCAATTCTACTATATGCAGCAATCTTGGTTGGTGCAATATTCCAAAGTGAAGCAGATTTCTCTGAAGTTACAGCAGATGCCTTAGCAGGTGCAGCAGTATTGGCAGCACCATTAATGGGTGTTGTTTTAGGACCAATATTTCAATTCATTTACTTTGCAAAAAGAAAAAGAAACGCACTAGCTTAATAGAAAAATTACTTTCTAGTTTAAGTTTTAATTAATAGGAAGTTCATGATAAATTTAGAAAACATTCGTAACTTTTGTATCATAGCGCATATTGATCATGGTAAATCAACACTTGCAGATCGTTTTATTGAAAAGCTAATGGGTTTTGATAGAAAGAATATAGACACAAAACAATTTCTTGATTCAATGGAACTAGAACAAGAAAGAGGAATTACAATTAAGTTAAATACAATTCGTTTGAATTATGTTGAAAATAATCAAAGTTATGTATTTAATCTAATTGATACTCCTGGACATGTTGACTTTCATTATGAGGTTTCAAGAAGCTTAAAGGCATGTGAAGGCGCTTTACTTGTTGTTGATGCGACACAAGGTGTTCAAGCACAAACAATCGCAAATCTTATGTTAGCAATTGAAAGTGACTTAGAAATTATACCAATAATCAACAAAGTAGATTTACCTAATGCAGACATAGATAAAGTCTCAAATGAAATTATTGATTTGATTGGTGGAAGAAAAGAGGATATTATTCATATATCTGCAAAAACTGGAGAAAATGTGGAAACAATCTTTAGTGAAATCGTTAAGAGAATTAAATCTCCTAGTCATGAAGAGTTGGGATATGCAAGAGCATTGATATGTGATAGTTATTATGACTCTTATAGAGGAGCAATCTTACTTGTTAGAGTATTTAACGGAACTTTTAAAGTCGGGGATAAGATAAAACTATTTTATGCCAATAAAGAGTTTGAAATAACTGAGCTTGGTTGAAAGGTTTTAAAAGAGGAGTCACAACAACAATTATCAGAAGGAGAAGTTGGTTGAATAGGAGCTTCAATTAAGGATCCTAGAGTAGTTAAGGTTGGTGATTCAATAGTAAGTAACATACCATCAAAAAACATTGTTCCTTTAGAAGGGTATAAAGAAACATTACCTAATGTTTTTTGTGGTATATTTCCAATTGATGGAAGAGAGTTTGAAGGTTTGAAAACAGCAATATCTAAAATCCATTTAAGTGACTCTTCATTTGTATTTGCTCCAGAAGCATCAGAAGCTTTAGGCTCTGGATTTAGGTGTGGTTTTCTAGGATTGCTTCATAAAGAAATTATTCAAGAAAGAATCGAAAGAGAATTTGGTATTGCAGTCATGCCAACAATACCAAGTGTTCTCTATCATGTGTATTTAACAAATGGGGATGTATTAGAAACTTCAAACCCTTCAGCATTTCCTGTTAGAGATGTTATAAAAGAAGTGCAAGAACCAATCATGCATGTCACACTTATTACATTAAATGAGCATATAGGAGATGTAATGAATCTTTGCAAGGATAAAAGAGGTTCATATGTTGATATGAAGACAATTGATCATTCAAAAACTCAAATAGAGTTTAATATACCTTTGTCAGAACTAATTTATGATTTCTTTGATAAATTAAAATCAGTTACAAGTGGATATGCCTCATTTGATTATGATTTTAGCCACTATGAAGCCGGAAAACTGATGCGAATGGATATTCTCCTAAATAGAGAAATCATTCCGCCATTGTCCTTTATTGTTGAGGTTTCAAAGTCTCACAAGAAAGGAAAGGTTATTTGTGAAAAACTGAAGGATATAATTCCAAGACAACAGTTTGAAATTCCAATACAAGCATCAATAGGAGCAAAAGTTGTTTCTAGAGAAACTGTTAAAGCTTTAAGAAAGAATGTTCTTGCAAAATGTTATGGTGGTGATGTCACTAGAAAAATGAAGCTTTTGGAGAAACAAAAGAAAGGTAAGAAAAAAATGAAAATGTTTGGAAAAGTTGCAATACCACCAGAAGCATTTGCGGCGGTATTAAAGGCTTAAAATTTATCTACTATTTCAAAACAAAATACAATTAAAATTGTAGTAGGACAATAAATTATGAATTATAGGGATTTGGCAATAGAGTTTACAGAAACATATTACTCTACTAAGTCTCAAGTTATGGAATACTATGGAAATTCATATCGAGACTTAGCTTGAATAGAAATATGTAAGTATCGTCATCATTTTTCAAAAGTAATTCAATTAGAATGTGATACAACTAGCAATATTTTTTATATTTCTCACAACAATTTAAATGAAAAACTAGAACTGTTAACAAGAAAAACTTTGCATCTATCAACTTTATTTGGAGAAACAAAGTATGATTCATCCTTTTTCTATAAACATAAAAAGTATTTTTCTCATATTGTTTTTGAAGAAGTTTTCTCTCTTTTAAAGTCATACAAAATTGATATTGGGTTACACACATTAGTAAAACTAGTTAGTGGAAATGAAAAACCTAGTAAAAGAGAAGAAACTTTTGCTAGAAACTTATTTCTTCTCTTTTATCGAATTGGTTTCCAAAAGAAGAAAACAGAAAAGTTAGATTTAGAAGCTTTAGAGAAAGTTTCGAAACGTCTAGGAAATAAAACCTTAATAAGAAAAGAGAATTGATTCCTAGATGAAACAAATTTAACTATAGCAGGTTTTGAACCTGATGTTATTGAAGAAAGATTAAAAAAGTTACTTACATTTATTTATAAGAAAACTCCTGCCATTCACCCACTAATTAAAGCGATTGCAGTTTTTTATTATTTTAAATATGGAATCATGACAGGGAAGAACATTGACCTTATTGCTGCATTTTTAATGTTACATACTTTGAAAGTATCAAACTATAAAGGATTAGTTTTAACAATCCCTTTGATAAAGGGAATAGTTGAAAATGGAACTCTATTTGATGATGCTTTCTGAAGTTCAGCAGAAGCCAACAATGATATAACATATCTTATTCATATATTTATTGATATCGCAACTAAGAAAATTGATTCTGTTATTAAATCATTTGAAAATAATAGTGAGGTAGTTCAAAGATTTAAAGATCATAGTGATGAAAGAAGAAACTTTAATGCTCAAATAGAAACTTCATATGTTGGAAGAGACAAATCAATAACAGAGATTAGAAATCTAGGTTTACACAAGAAAGAACAACTTTTCTTGGAAGTTGTGAAAAATCAAACAAAAAAAACATACACACTTCAAGATTTCAAAGAAATTACAAATTCTAGTTATGAGAAGGCAAGATATAGTATGAACAACTTTTGTAAAGAAGGTTTCTTTACAAAGCAACAGAAGGGTAAAAAATTTGTCTTCTTTATCCATAGGGAGAATTTTTAATTATGCAATTTGTAGATGAAATTAGATTAAATATAAAAGGTGGAAGAGGTGGTGATGGAGTTATTAGATTCGAACCAGATTTTGGACCTTCTGGTGGAAATGGGGGAAGAGGGGGAAATGTTATTTTCAGAGCTACAAACAATAAAAGCACTTTATCACATCTAACAAAAAATAAACTGATTTTTGCTAGAGATGGTCTTAAAGGAAAAGGTTCTGATGGATCAAAAGGTAGAGATGGGGAGGATGTTATAATTGAAGTTCCAATAGGAACTGTAATTAAGAACAATGAAACAGGAGATGTCCTTTTTGATTTAGCATCTAAAGGTGATTACATAATTGCTAAAGGTGGAGAAGGCGGGAAGGGAAACTCCATGTTTGTAACTAATAGTAATAAATCTCCAAGAATTTATGAGTATGGTTTACCTGGAGAAGAAATTGATGCTTTTCTTGAAGTTAGAGTTTTAGCTAATTGTGGAATTATAGGATTTCCTTCTGTTGGAAAGTCATCCTTTATTAGAATAGTCTCTAATGCAAAACCTAAAATAGCTGCGTATAGCTTTACAACATTATCACCTGTGATTGGTGTTGTTACACATAAAAATAAAGAAATCATTTTAGCTGACTTGCCAGGACTAATTGAAGGAGCATCAGAAGGCAAAGGTTTAGGAGATAAGTTTTTAAAACATGCACTTCGATGTGAAACCTTATTACATTTTGTTAATTCTCTTGCTCAAGATTATCAAGAAGACTATGATGCAATTTGAAGAGAGTTAAATAACTATAGTCCTGAGTTTTCAAAGAAGAAGGAAATAATATGTATAAGTAAATTTGATTTAGGAGTGAATGAAGAGGAACTAAAGAAGTTTAAGAAAAAACACAAGGAAGTTTTCTTATTATCTAGTCATACTCACTTAAATGTAAAATTATTACTAGATAAAATTATTGCTAACACTCTTATTGAAGATGAAGATGATGAAGATCCGAATGAAGCAGTCATTATTGATTTAACACCAGACAATAAGGATACTATTTTAGTAAAGAAAGAAGGTGAAGAATATATTGTTTATGGGGAAGGAGCTCTATTTATGATAAATAGGTTTCCTTTAGATACTGATGATAATAAACTAAGGTTCAACTGAATTTTAGATAAAAAGAAGATATTTAATAAACTTAAGAAAATCGGGTGAACAGAGAAGGATACAATTACATTCCCTCAAGGTGTTATAATTGAATACTATGATGGGTTATATCAACCAAAACATACATAGATAAGCTTATATTAAGAGTGCTCTTTCAGTTTTAAAGTTTGATATAGTTCTTCTAGGTCAACTTCTTTCTTTTTAAATGAATTTACAAGAAAGTCTGAACCTAGAATGATCTTTCTAAGGTCATCTCCACTTTGTTTTTTATTTAGTGAAACAATTAAGGAATTATTTATTGTTGAATTTTCAATGTTTTTATAACCAGAAGAGACTAAGTATTTTTTCATACCACTTAAATCATCTACCACTATTTCATAATGTGGAGAATGATTTTCTTTTTTTGACCCATAAGAGTTGTTTTCAAGTATACGTCCATTACGAATAAATGTTCATCCTGTCACATATAACTGTAATTCGCTTAGGACATGAGAAGAAATAAAAACAGTTAATTTAGTTTTTACTGAAAGGTCTTTAAGCAGTCCAAGAACAAATCTTCTTGAAGTTGGATCAAGATTTGCTGTTGGTTCATCTAGAATTAGTAATTTTGGTTTGTGAATTAATGCTTGGGCAATAAGTATTTTTCTTTTTTGACCAGATGAGAAGTTATAAGGGTTTTGCTTCATTAAAAATGGCTCAATTTCTAGTTGCTTATTTAGAACTCTAATTCTTAGTCTTGTCTCGAGATCATTTAAACCTTGCATTTTCCCCATTTCATACAAGTATTTATAGGTTGTTTCAAATTTACTTTTTTCAAATGTTGAAACTTCAGGGATATAACCAATATAATCCTTACTCGCAATGCTACCTGCTTTTTCATTAAAGATGTAGACTTGTCCCTTTGTAGGAACAATAGCCCCAATCATTGTCTTTATTGTTGTTGTTTTACCTGCACCATTTGGGCCAATAAAACCATGTCAATCCCCCTCTTTTACAGTAATGTTAACAGAATCTAAAGCAAGCTCTTTTTTACCTCTAAACTTCTTTGTTAAATTATTTATTTTGATTGCATTATTCATTACTGTACATCCTGCTTCTTTCAATATCAAATTGCGATACTTAGAGTAATAACTAGTAAAGAAGATAGTATTATAACCATATGTTCTGTAGGTAAATATAATGGAGCTGAAGTAAAGTTGTTAGTTTTTTGCAAGTCAGTAACTTCATCACCAGTTAGTTTTGTTTGAACAATGTCAAACATGCCTCTTCTAATACTAGTTACTCTAACTAAAGATGATGATGACTCAAACCCACCTAATCTAAATGCACTAGCAGCAATATAAGATGGATACATTCCTACAAGTAAGTAACTCATCGTTGTAAATATAATCAATAATGTATCTTCATCAATTTGTAACCTAGATAGAGGCATGACTAAACCTCAATATAAGAAAGCACTTCCACCTACAAGAAACATTACATATAAAGAAGAGAACCTTGAATTAGACTTTAAACTAAATAAGAAAGATAAAGGCATACAAAAGAAAGTGAAAAGCAAGAGCATTCCAATTGAGTAAGGTAAAGATGCTCAAGCGGTATTTTCTACAAAGCTCCTTGCTCCTGGAATAAGAGTAATTGCATTATCAAAGAAATCGTTTATATTACCTTTTAGTCTGTTTTCTGCAATTAGACTTAGAGGTGGATTTTGTCCTGATAATCCAATCAAGAATCCTTTATAATTTTCAATAAAAGTACTTTTACTCATATTAATATTCTCAAGAACATTAGCATCTGAGAGTTTTGCTTTAAAGAACTCAACACTAAACAATGTATTTAAACTCTCAGACATTATTATCAAAATAAAAACAATGAATAAAGAAAAGAATAATGATATTGATAGGAGAGAACCTTTTCTTATTGGGGTTCCTACATATATCAATAAAGATCCTGATTTAAAGGGTTGCACAATCAATTTATTCATAATTAAGGAAACTGGAGCAATAAGAGCAATTGGTCTAACAAGTGCACCCCAAACCTGAACTTGATAATAAATACTTGCATATGCAGCATTAGCATAATCTTGAGATAAAACATTATCATTATTTAAAACAACTGACTGTGAACTAACTAAATTTACACTTGGGTCAAGGGCAGTTTCAAAAGCTTCTATTAGTATTAATGGAAAAGCAATATACAAAAGAAAACCAAAAACTAAAGTAGTTATTATTGAAGGAGCTCTAAAAGTTTTTCTTATTAAGACAAGAAGAAATTTTAGTTCAAAGAAACTATTTTTGTGTACTTTAGATTTATCAAACTTGTTCATTATTTGAAACCTTCAACTGTTCTTTCATATCTTTCTTCTAAATTCAATATTTTTTCTCCAAAAAAATTAACTCTTGTATTTGATTTTGCAACTACATTTTGCAATCTTTTTTTACTTTGTAAATCATTAGCAATATTTACAATAACCATTGATTTTTTCTCATATAATTTTAAAGATTTATATCCTTTTGAAATTAAATAAGAACATAGTTCTTTTGAATTATCAGAAGATATTTGAAACTCACTACGTTTTTCTATTTCTGCTCTTACAAGTGTTTTACTTTCTAGAACTTTTCCAAGTTCTAGAATTGTCCATCCTGTAACATATTTTTGTAGTTCTGTTAAAACATGTGAAGAAATGAAAATTGTAATTTTTCTTTTCTTTGATAAATTTTTCAAAAGATCTAAAACAAATTTTCTTGAGTCTGGGTCTAAGTTAGCAGTTGGCTCATCTAGTATTAATATTTTTGGATCCCCAAGTAAAGCTTGTGCAACTAAAATTCTTCTTTTTTCCCCAGATGAGAAATTAGCTGGGCTTTTTTTCATATATTGCTCCCCAATTCCAAGTTCTTTAGATAACTGCTTTACTTTTAATTTAGCTTCTTTAAAAGAAAGACCATTCATTAAAGCTATATCAGTTAAATATCTAGTAGTAGTTTCTAATCTCCCTTTTTCAAATGATGTTTTTTCAGGAACGTATCCAATTAACTTACTACTTTCAATACTACCAGAAGGATGTCCGAAAATGGTTGCCTTACCACTAGATTGTTTAATGGCTCCAATGAGAGTTTTTATTGTTGTCGTTTTACCAGCACCATTTCTTCCAATAAAACCATGTCAGTCACCTTCCTTAACAACAAAGGAAGCTTTATTTAAAGAAGGTACTTTTGACTTTTGATAATATTTAGTTAACTTCATAACTTCAATTGCATTCATTATTTTCAATCCCCTCTTTTATTAGTTAAATGTTCTACAAATAGAAAGAAAGCAGGATATAAAACAAGAACACTTGTTGTTACTACTGGATCTGTTCAAAAGTTTCCCTCGCTTCATGATTCAAATGTTGCACTTCCAGAATCAAAAACTATTGTTTTAAATCCTGATGCTACAATAGAATTTGAAGAAGTAAGACTACCCCCCTAAATCTAAAAATAAACTAGCTTTTAAGTCATCAATTGCATTTATTGGTAAGATTAGTTTTATAATAGTTAGAATAGTTCCCTTGTTATCAATGTCTAGTATTCCAAATATAGGAAGAGCGATTGATAACAGTGTTGAAATACCAATGAAAACGATTGAAATAGTTAATATGTTTATAACTGATGATAGAGCTAGGGTTAATGAAAGAGAAAAGATTACAACAAGCATATTTAAAGAAAAGTTTGTGACAAATGATATTAAAGAGTTAGTCAAAGAAAATCTTTCTGAAATTTCATTTTTTAGAGTTTCAATTAAAAAAATCCTTAAAGTAACATCCCCAGTTTCACTAATATTTTCTTTCACATAGCTAAATACAAGAGTAAACTTTTCATCAATTCGATCATTTATTTCACTCCCATTTAATACAGATTTAAAAAGCTCCCCTGTTAAAACTGATTGAAATATTGTGAATATAAAAACTAGAACTGATAAAACCGTTAGCATTGCTGCTATATTAGCTCAAAGTAAACGGCTCTTATTTGTTTTTGTTGATAATAAAACTAAAAGGGAACCTTTGTTTCTTTTTGATATAAAGGAGCTATATGCTATATATAAACCAATAACTAAAAAACTAGATGTAAGAAATAAACTTCCTCTACTAGAAAAGTTTAAATAAGAATAAGTAAAAGCTACTTTTGCATTTTGAGCTCAAAAGTCTCCAAGAAAATTTCCACTAAGTATTTGATTTGTTGTCTCTTCTGATTTAGGTACTCTAGCATAACTAAGAAAATACTTATCAACAACATCATTTACTCCACTAAACACTGTAACAACTTGAAAAATAATCATTGCAATAATAGAAAACAAGATAATAATTCATAAGCCCTTTTGCCTAATCAACGATTTTAAAAAAACTTTATAACAAGTTTGAAAATTAAGATTACTATTTTCACTATGTATTTTCATAATGCTCCATATGAAGTATAAATTTATCCTCCAACATATTTTAATAGAAAACTTAAATAGAATAAGAATAAAGAAAAGAAAATAGTAGTCATTAAAATTAGCTAAAAAAATACTTATTCTACAAGAATTGGATATAAATAATGTTATTCTTAAATTTTGGATTTATTTATCTTACTAAAGGTAAATGTAGGAATTAAACAAGGGAATTGTATAGACTCTACTTATAAAAGATTCGAGAAAATGGAGATGAAAGCTTTTTGTATAATGGTTCAATTGTCTATCTTCAAAGAGGGGAAAGGCATGTCCCAGAAATAATGTTAGATTAAGTAAAGACTATTCATTGAAACTATATCAGTTAGTAAATTTAAGCTTTTCTTTTCAAATGTCGTTCTTTCTGTATGAGTAAAGAGCTCTATTTATGATAAATAGGTTTCCTTTAGATACTGATGATAATAAACTAAGGTTCAACTGAATTTTAGATAAAAAGAAGATATTTAATAAACTTAAGAAAATCGGGTGAACAGAGAAGGATACAATTATATTCCCTCAAGGGTGTTATAATTGAATACTATGATGGGCTATATCAGCCAAAATATACATAAATAAGCTTATATTAAGAGTGTTCTTTTAGTTTTAAAGTTTGATATAGTTCTTCTAAGTCAACTTCTTTCTTTTTAAATGAATTTACAAGAAAGTCTGAACCTAGAGGGATTTTTCTAGGGCATCTCCATTTTGTTTTTTATTTAGTGAAACAATTAAGAAATTATTTATTGTTGAATTTTCAATGTTTTTATAACCAGAAGAGACTAAGTATTTTTTCATACCACTTAAATCATCTGCTACTATTTCATAATGTGGAGAATGATTTTCTTTTGGTTACCCATAAGAGTTGTTTTCAAGTATTCATCCATTACGAATAAATGTTCATCTTGTCACATATAACTGTAATTCGCTTATGACATGAGAATAAATAAAAACAGTTAATTTAGTTTCACTGAAAGGTCTTTAAGTAGTCCAAGAACAAAACTTCTTGAAGTTTGATCAAGATTTGTCGTTGGTTCATCTAGTATTAGTATTTTTGGATCTCCAAGCAAAGCTTATGCAACTAAAACTCTTCTTTTTCACCAGATGAGAAATTAACTGACTTTTTTCATATATTGTTTCTCAATTCCAAGTTTTTTAGATAATTGGTCTACTTTTAACTTTGCTTCCTAGACAGACCATTCATTAAAGCTAAACTAGTTAAATATTTAGTAGTGGTTTCAAGTTTACATTTTTCAAATGCTGTTCTTTCTGGAACATATCTAATTAGCTTACTACTTTCAATAATACAATAAGGATGCCAAAAATGATAACTCTACCATTAGAATATTTAATAACTCCAATAAGAGTTTTTATTGTTACTGTTTACCAGATCATTTCTTCCGATGAAACCATTTCAATCACATTCTTTAACAATGAAAGAGACCTTATCTAAGGAAGGCTTTTTTAATTTTTGATAATATTTAGTTAGTTTTGTAACTTCAATTGTATTCATTATTTTCAATCACCTCTTTTATTAGTTAAATGTTTTACAAATAGAAAGAAAGCAGGATATAAAACAAGAGTACTTGCTACTATTGCTGGGTCTATTCAAAACTTTCCTCCAGCTCACACCTCAAATGTTGAATTTCCAAGCATAGAATTTGTTTTTTCAAATGCTTCACTCACAAAAGCATTTGAGAGTCAAGAGCACCTCCTGTGTTTAAATATATACTAGCTTTTAAATCATCAATTGCATTTATAGGTAGAAAGACCTTTAAAATAGTCAGAATGGTTCTCTTGTTATCAATGTCTAGTATTCCAAATATAGGAAGAGCTATTGATATCATTGTTGAAATACCAATGAACACAATTGATATAGTTAATATATTTGCAACTGATGATAGAGCTAAAGTTAGCGAAAGTGAGAAGATTACAACCAACATATATAAAGAAAAGTATGTGATAAACAATATTAAAATATTAGGTACAGAAAACCTTCCTGCAATTTCATTTTTAAGGCCTTCAATTATGGAAATTCTTGCAGCAATACCAATATTTTTATCAATATTTAATTTAATGTACTCAATTACAACACTAAACCTAGAATCTATTTTGTCTTGTACTTCATTTCCGTTTAGTATCGATTTATAAAGTTCCCCTGTTAAAACTGATTCAAATATTGTAAAAATAAAAACTAGAATGGCAGCAACAGTGACCATTGCCGCAATATTAGCTCAAAGCAAGCGACTCTTATTTGTCTTTGTTGATAAAAAAACTAAAAGGGATCCTTTGTTTCTTTTAGATATAAAAGAAGAGTAAGCTATATACAAACCAAGAATTGAAAAACTAGATGTAAGAAATAAACTTCCTCTACTTGCAAGGTTTAAATGAGAAAAAAGCAAAAGAAACCTTTGCGTTCTCAGCTCAATAGTCCCCACCAAAATAATCCTTAAACAACAAAGTACTTTTTTTAGATTCGAGAAAAACATTATAATATCTTTCAAGAACAATATTTGTCTCAATAAGTGCTAAAACAACTTGGAAAATAATCATAGCAATAATTGATAATATAACAATAATTCATAACCCTTTTTGCCTAATCAATGATTTTAGAAAGACTAGATAACAAGTTTGGAAGTTAAGATTGCTATTTTTGCTATATATTCTCATGTTACTCCGTGTAAAAGTATAATTTTATTATAAAATACATTTAGTATTATACCTATTAGTTAGAATTACTTATGTACTAATAGTATTTTCTATATTAATATAATAAGAGAGGATCAAATGAAAGCAATAGTTGAAATAAATAACAAACAATACTCAGTTGATGAAGGTTTAATTTTGTATGTAGACTCAATGAGCGATAAAGAAGTTGGAGATGTTTTAACTTTTGAAGATGTGCTTTTTTGTGATGGTAAAATTGGAACTCCTAAACTTGAAGGATGCAAAGTAACTGCAAAAGTTCTTAAGCATGGAAAACAAAAAAAAATAGTGGTTCTTCATCACAAGCCAAAAAAACGTTATCGTAAAAGAATGGGTCACAGACAAGGTTACACTCAAATACAAATTGAGAAGATAGGTTAGGAGTTAATATGAACATGTTTTTAAATTTAAGTATAAATATATACTTAAGACCAAGATTTGTTTATCTTGCTAAAGTTAAGGCAGGTGGTTCAACAAAGAATGGTAGAGATTCAGTTTCTAAAAGATTAGGAGCAAAAGCTGGTGATGGACAATTACTTCATGCTGGTTCAATTATCTATCGTCAAAGAGGAACAAAAATACATCCAGGAAATAATGTTGGATTAGGTAAAGACCACACTCTTTTTGCATTAATTACTGGATATGTTAAATTCGAAAGAATTGATAGAAAGAGACGTCAAGTTTCAGTCTATATCGAAAGACAACAGGCTTAGTCTAGATGGCTGGTCACTCAAAGTGAGCAAACATAAAGCACCGAAAGGGTGCTCAAGATGCTAAAAGAGGTAAGATCTTCCAAAAACTTGCAAGAGAGATAACTATTGCTGCAAAGAAAGGTGCAGATCCTGTAAACAACCCTTCACTTAGACTAATAATGGCAAAAGCTAGAAGCAGCAACATGCCAAAAGATAGGGTTCTTGGAGCAATTGCAAAAGCTAATGGGACATCAAAAGATGATGATAATTTTCAAGAGTTAATCTATGAAGCTTCTGGAACAAATGGAGCTTTTATGATTATTGAAGCTTTAACAGATAAACCATCAAGAACAAGCCCAAATTTAAGAAGCATCTTAAAGAAATATGGTTGAGGGATAGCACCCACACATTCAGCAATGTATGCATTTGAAAGACAGGGAAGAATAGTTATTGATAAAAGTCTAATCTCTGAAGAGAAAATGGAAGAAGTAATTCTTGATACGTGTGCGACAGACTTTAAAGTTGAAGATGAAGCTTACTTAGTATATTGTGAGTCTAATGATTTAAGTAAGTTACAAGAAGACTTAGATAGAAATGGTATTACTGAACATCTTGAAATTGAAGCAGGGTTCTTTCCAAAAGTAACAGCAGAACTAGATGATCATCATTTCGAATCATTAACAAAACTGATTGATATGTTAGAAGAAGATGATGATGTTGCTAATGTTTTTCATAATGTTGTAAGAAGTTCTTAGTACAAATTTGTATTTTTTAAATCTTTTAGTAAGAACTCAAGGATAAAATTCCTAAACTAGAAAAGTTAGCTTCATTTTAAATTTGAATTTATGAATTATCCTTAGACTCAATTAAAAATAGTTTCTATTTATTATCATTAAATATAATGCTAAGGTGTTTTCTAAATACTTTAGTTAATAGTTTAATTTTGAAAGCTTATAACAATCATGCTTTTAAAAATATGTTAAAATGAATTTAAATATATAGTTAACTATTTTGTAAAGAGGTATTATATGAAATTTGGAAAACAAGATAAGAACAATAATGCAAAGTATAAAAAGTCATATTTAATAATTGGTGGCATCACCACCACTATTTTCATTCTTAGTCTTGGTCTTGGTTTAGGTCTTACTTTACCATTAGATTCAAAAAATGAAATTAGTACCCCCCCCCCCCCCCCCAAATTACTTTTATAGATAGAGTTAAGTCATTCGAGGGAGAAATTACTAAGTTATCTGATGATACTCCTGAGGGAGATGATAGAGTAGAAAAATTAAATGAAGGTGAGTATAATTTAATTAATAAATATAATGTTTATTGTGGTGGTGATAGTTTAGATGATGCTAAAATGCAAGTAAAGGAAGTTTTTATTAATGCACTAGATTTTTCGCTTTCAGTTATACCAAATGTTGAAGTTGTAGATCAGAAAGAGAGAACTAGTTTTCAATATAGAGATAAAGCAACAGAGACCTTAAACTGTTGAGATGTTACTACAACTAACCCTCCAACTAAAACTAATCCCCTTTTTAGTGAAGGAGAACTTGAGGGAACTGTACCAATTTTGAATAACATACTTAGAGCATCAGATGATGGTAAAATTTCAAAAGAAGTAAGAGACAACTACCTTACAAAGTTTATTAAGCAAACTAGGATAATTTGCAATCCTATTTCTAGTGCTCCAAGTATGGGATTTTCAATTTTTAGTGAAGTTATGCCAGAGAACTATCGTTTAGCTGTTAAGGATCCTAACAAACCTCGTGATTTTCTTCGTTTTAGTAGAAAAGAATTTCAAGGTGTTGCTTTTCCTGATGGAACTATGCGAGCCGCCTCTCTTGGAATTTGTTCTAGAGTTTGGCCTCCAGAATTTGATGATGATAACTATTTTTTTAACAATAAAGCGACTTCAGAAGTAAAAGTAAAAGGTATTTATAAAGATGATAGTGGCAATAATATAAATTTTACAGATTTCGTTACTCGTATAGTTGGCTCAGATAGTGCTTTTGGGTTTTATTTAGAAAGAGGGGCCACTTATGAAAAAGAATTCACTCTTCGTTTTAAAGATTCAATTGCTGATGCAAAAAACAATAATGTTACTGTTCATGCAATAAATTATAATATTAAAAGAGAAAATGATGGATCAATCAAAATAATACCATTAGCTAATTCATATGTTTCTCAAGTATTTAATACTGGAACAGATTTTAGGTATGTAAAAATAACAAATACTTCAAGTACAGTGGAAAAACCAAGTTTTTCCTTTGTTGAAAACTTTATAGATAAATATTCAGAGAAGCCTGAAACAGGAAGTGGGCGAGGATAAAAATTAGATAAAAACACTAATAAGGCTGTTTATCTGGTAAATCAAGTATTATATTATTATTTATTAAATTTTTAGAATATATTTCCCACCAAGATATTTTTTTAATGAAGGTGGGAGGATTATGACCTATTTGTATTACATTTTTTTACAATATTCTAGTTTTAAGCTAGCGAGTTACTAGTATTTTTCTAATTTAAGTTAAGAAGTTTTTATGGTAGACAAAACAAAAATTTATGTAATAAGGGATTAAAGGACATAACTTTAGGTTTTAGATATTCTTTATTAATTTCAAGTTTTTATACAAAATAGAAAAAATTTATATAATGATTGGAATTAAAATTAGTTTATTAAAAGTAGACAATTGTAATAAGGCAATACACAAAAATCAAATTGTGAGAAAGGCACAATTTTGATTATATCTATAATGTAAAATTAAGTTTCTAGAAATTTTGTTACTCCAATTTATTCAAATAGATTTTAGGATTATTTTCTCTTGTTTAAAGGTAGTTTTGGGAAAAAAGATGCAATACAATAGATAATCAAAACAGAATATTAGTTATAAAAAATTAATATATGCTTTTAAATTTAATAGTTATTTAAAAGTTACTAGTAAAGATATTAAATTAATAGTTCAAACATTATACTATCTAACGTTATTGTGTTTTCTAAATGTTTTAGTCAATGATTTATTCTTATAGAACTAAAAACCATCATATCTTTAAATTTTGTTAAAATGATTATAGATATAAATAATCATTTTATCAAGAGGTATTATATGAATTTTGAAAAGCAAAACAAGAAACAAAACAAGAAACATAAACATTTACCTTTTATAATAGGTGGTATCACTACTACCATTTTCATCATTAGTCTTGGTGCTGGTTTAGGTCTTGGTTTACCTTCAATTTTAAACAATGAAAGCACAACAACTATAAGTGGAATTTCACCCCCCCCCCCCCCCAAACTACTTTTATAAATAGAGTTAAGTTATTCGAAGAAGAGTTTACTAAATTATCTGACGATACACCAAAGGATGATGATAGAGAAGAAAAATTAAAAGAAGGAAAATATAATTTAATTAAGAAATATGGGGTATACTGTGGAGTAACAGATCCAACAGACACACAAACAGCTCAAGAAGTTGCACAAGAAGAAGTAAGTAAAGTTTTTGATGATGCACTAACTTTTTCACTTTCTTTTGTACCAAATGTGAAAGTTCTTGATGAAGAAAAGAAAATTGTTTTTAAATATAGTGATAGAATTCCTGAGTTCTTAAATTGTTGAAATGCAGACATAGAAATACCAAAACCCGGAACAAGTATCATAAGTGAGGAAGAAATGGCAAAACATGTTCCAATTTTTAACAATATTCAAACTGCTTTATATATTGGTAAAATAACAAGCGAAGAGAAAAATCAATATTATAAGGACTTAATAATAGAAACTAATATTGCATGTCAGACTCATAGTAGTCTATCTGTAGGGTCCCCCCTTACTACCAAAATACCGACGTTCAATAGATAATCCTATATATACAAAAACAAACAATAGATTTTTTCATAAAAGTTCTAGGAATTTACGCCAAGGTGATAGTAATTTTCTTTCTGCTGGAAATTGTACACGTTTATTACCCCCAGAAACAGATGATGATTTCTATTATCTAAACTATTTTACTTCATTAGCTATAAAAGGTCATTATAAGGATGAAAGTAATAAAATAGTTTTTACTGATGTTTTGGTTTCCATACCTAATAGAAATGTTACAGAACCATTGTATGCCTTTGAATTAGAAAAAGATAAAACCTTGAAATTTTTAACGTTACGCTTTACAAATAGTGAAGTAAACAAAAATAATGGTAATGTAAAAATATATGAAATGAACATTAATATAGAAAGAGAAAAAAGTGGTGTAATAAAAATAGTACCAACAACTAATGCAAAATTAAATTCTCAAGTATTTACAACCAAAGCAAATTTTAGGTATACCGTATTAACAGAAGCGAAGGCATCAGAAACAGTAAACCAGCCAACCTTCTCCACTGATTTTATCCAAAAGTATCAAGATAAACCTGAAATAGCTGATATTGTAAATAGTTATGAAAGTACATTTATTTCTTGTTCATCCAGTTTTTCTGATGAGTGTCCTAGCTATTTAACTTAACAAAAGAGCTAGATAAATACTATGATTAGAATGATATTTTAATGACATTTACAAATATACATGGAAGTATGTCTTACATAATAATTAAAATTAGTTGGTTGCAAAGCAACAGCTAAATTTATTAAGCATGGAAGAATCCTTCTTGATCATAAGCCAAAGAAGATTTAGCAAAAAAGGACATAGATAAGGTTAAACCAAAATACAAATTAAAAAAGTTAGAAAATAGTATGAAAATGTTTTTAAGTTTAAATATAAAGTTATACTCAAAATAAGAATTTATTTTTCTTGCAAAAGTTAAAGTCTGGTTTTAACAAAGAATGATAGAGATTATGTTTCTAAAAACTTTGGAGCAATAGCTAACAAGGGACAACTCTTACTATATTACCAAAGAATGATAAAATAGACCCTAGAAGTAATTTTGGATGCGACACAATAGATAATCAAAACAGAAGATTAGTTATAAAAAATAAATATTTGTTTTTAAATTTAATAGCTATTTAAAAGTTGCTAGTAAAGATATTAAATTAATAGTTCAAACATTATACTATCTAACGTTATTGTGTTTTCTAAATGTTTTAGTCAATGATTTATTCTTATAGAACTAAAAACCATCATATCTTTAAATTTTGTTAAAATTATTATAGATATAAATAATCATTTTATCAAGAGGTATTATATGAATTTTGAAAAGCAAAACAAGAAACAAAACAAGAAACATAAACATTTACCTTTTATAATAGGTGGTATCACTACTACCATTTTCATCATTAGTCTTGGTGCTGGTTTAGGTCTTGGTTTGCCTTCAATTTTAAACAATAAAAGCACAACAACTATAAGTGGGGTTTCACCCCCCCCCCCCCCCAAACTACTTTTATAAATAGAGTTAAGTCATTCGAAGAAGAGTTTACTAAATTATCTGACGATACACCAAAGGATGATGATAGAGAAGAGAAGTTAAAAGAAGGAAAATATAATTTAATTAAGAAATATGGTGTATACTGTGGAGTAACAGATCCAACAGACACACAAACAGCTCAAGAAGTCGCGCAAGAAGAAGTAAGTAAAGTTTTTGATGATGCACTAACTTTTTCACTTTCTTTTGTACCAAATGTGAAAGTTCTTAATGAAGAAAAGAAAACTGTTTTTAAATATAGTGATAGAATTCCTGAGATCTTAAATTGTTGAAATGCAGATATAGAAATACCAACACCTGGAACACATGCTATAAGTGATGAAGAAATTGCAAAACGTGTTCCAATTTTTAACAATATTCGGACTGCTTTACATAATGGTAAAATAACAAGTGAAGAGAAAAATCAATATTATAAAAACTTAATAATAGAAACTAACATTGCATGTCAAACTCATAGTAGTGTACCTGAAGGGTCCCCCTTACTACCAAAATACCGACGTGCAATAAATAATCCTATAGCTGGTATAAAAGACACAAAAGAAAGGTTTATTTCTAGAACGACTTATAATTTACGCCAAGGTGATAGTAATTTTCTTTCTAATGGAACTTGTACACGTTTATTGCCCCCAGAAATAGATGATGATTTCTATTATTTAAACTATTTTACTTCATTAACTATAAAAGGTCATTATAATGATGAAAGTAATGACATAGATTTTACTGATGTTTTAATTTCCGAACCTAATAAAAGTGTTACAAAACCATTGTATGCCTTTGGGTTAGAAAAAGGGAAAATCTTGGAGTCTTTAACGTTACGCTTTACAAATAGTGAAGTAAACAAAAATAATGGTAATGTAAAAATATATGAAATGAACATTAATATAGAAAGAGAAAAAAGTGGTGTAATAAAAATAGTACCAACACCCAATGCAAAATTAAATTCTCAAGTATTTGCAACCAAAGCAAATTTTAGGTATACCGTATTAACAGAAGCGAAGACATTAGAAACAGTAAAACAGCCAACCTTCTCCACTGATTTTATCCAAAAGTATCAAGATAAACCTGAAATAGCTGATATTGCTAACTATAATAATATAGATATTTCTTGTTTTTTTAGTGTGTGTCCTAGCTATTTAACTTAACAAAAAAGCTAGATAAATACTATGACTAGAATGATACTTTAATGACTTTTACAAAAATATACATGGAGGTGTGTGCATTACATAATAATTAAAATTAGTTGGTTGTAATGAAACAGCTAAAGTTATCAAGTGTGGAAAAATCCTTCTTCATCATAAACCAAAGAAGATTTAGCAAAAAAGGGACACAGACAAGGTTAAACCAAAATACAAATTAAGAAAGTTAGAAACTAGTATGAAAATGTTTCTAAGTTTCAATATAAAGTTATACTCAAAACAAGAATTTATTTTTCTTACAAAAGTTAAAGTCTGGTTTCAATGAAGAATGATATAGGTTCTGTTTCTAAAAACTTTGGAGCAATAGCTAACAACAAGGGACAACTCTTACATTCTGGTTCAATTATATATCACCAAAGAGTGATAAAATACACCAGTAATTTTGGATGCAACACAATAGATAATCAAAACAAAAGATTAGTTATAAAAAAATAAATATTTGTTTTTAAATTTAATAGATATTTAAAAGTTACTAGTAAAGATATTAAATTAATAGTTCAAACATTATATTATCTAACGTTATTGTGTTTTCTAAATGTTTTAGTCAATGATTTATTCTTATAAAACTAAAAACCATCATATCTTTAAATTTTGTTAAAATGATTATAGATATAAATAATCATTTTATCAAGAGGTATTATATGAATTTTGAAAAGCAAAACAAGAAACAAAACAAGAAACATAAACATTTACCTTTTATAATAGGTGGTATCACTACTACCATTTTCATCATTAGTCTTGGTGCTGGTTTAGGTCTTGGCTTACCTTCAGTTTTAAACAATGAAAGTACAGCAACTATAAGTGGAATTTCACCCCCCCCCCCCCCCCCCTACTTTTATAAATAGAGTTAAGTTATTCGAAGAAGAGTTTACTAAATTATCTGATGATACACCAAAGGATGATGATAGAGAAGAGAAGTTAAAAGAAGGAAAATATAATTTAATTAAGAAATACGGGGTATATTGTGGAGAAACAGATCCAACAGACACACAAACAGCTCAAGAAGTCGCACAAGAAGAAGTAAGTAAAGTTTTTGATGATGCACTAACTTTTTCACTTTCTTTTGTGCCAAATGTGAAAGTTCTTGATGAAGAAAAGAAAACTGTTTTTAAATATAGTGATAGAATTCCTGAGATCTTAAATTGTTGAAATGCAGATATAGAAATACCAACACCTGGAACACGTGCTATAAGTGATGAAGAAATGGTAAAACAGGTTCCAATTTTTAACAATATTCGGACTGCTTTATATATTGGTAAAATAACAAGTGAAGAAAGCAATCAATATTATAAGGACTTAATAATAGAAACTAATATTTCATGTCAAAATAGTAGTGCACCTGAAAGGTCTCCCTTACTACCAAAATACCGACGTGCAATAAAGGATCCTATAGATGATAGAGATGGACAACGTCAAAGGTTTATTGCTAGAGAGTCTCTAATTTTACGCCAAGGTTCTACTAATAACCCTGATAATGGAATTTGTGTACGTTTATTATCCCCAGAAACAGATGATGATTTCTATTATTTAAACTATTTTACTTCATTAATTATAAAAGGTCACTATAATGATGAAAGTAATGACATAATTTTTACTGATGTTTTAATTTCTAAACCTAATAAAAATGTTACAGAACCATTGTATGCCTTTGAGTTAGAAAAAGGGAAAATCTTGGAGTCTTTAACGTTACGTTTTACAAACAGTGAAGTAAACAAAAAAAATGGTAATGTAAAAATATATGAAATGAACGTTAATATAAAAAGAGAAAAAAGTGGTGTAATAAAAATAGTGCCAACAACCAATGCAAAACTAAATTCTCAAGTATTTGCAACCGATGTAAGCTTTAGATATGCCAAATTAACAGAAGCAAAGACATCAATAACAGTAAACCAACCAACTTTCTCCACTGATTTTATCCAAAAGTATCAAGATAAACCTGAAATAGCTAATATTGTAAATAGTTATAGCAATCCAAATATTTCTTGTGCATTCGGTTTTTCTGATGAGTGTCCTAGCTATATTTAACTAGTCAAGAGAACTAGATAAATACTATGATTAGAATGATACTTTAATGACATTTACAAATATACTTGGAAAAATCCTTCTTCATCATAATCCAAAGAAGATTTAGCAAAAAAAAAGAGACATAGACAAGGTTAAACCAAAACACAAATTAAAAAAGCTAAAAACTAGTATGAAAATGTGTTTAAATTTAAATATAAAGTTATACTCAAAATAAGAATTTATTTTTCTTGCAAAAGTTAAAGTCTGGTTTCAATGAAGAACGATAGAGGTTCTCTTTCTAAAAAGTTAGGAACCACTGCAACAAAAAACAACTCTTACATTTTGGTTCAATTATATATCACCAAAGAGTGATAAAACAAACCCCAGAAGTAATTTTAGTTCAGAAATAACAAACTCATTTTGCTTTAACAATAGAGTTAGTAAAATTTGAAAGAACTGTTATAAACAAGCAACTAGTTTTAATCCATAGAGGAAGATAGTAACAATATAATAAATGATAAGGAACTCAAAGTGAAGTAAACACAAGCACAAAAAAAAGGAATCCAATATCCAAAATAAGAAAGATTTTTAGAAAGTTTGGGAGAGAAGTAAACATTTCAACAAAAAGATTAGATCTAGCAAATAACTCATCCCTCAGGTTAATATAAGGGTACCACCTATAAGCTGTAATAGCCAAAAAATATAGTTTTTGGAGTATTGCTCAAGCTAATATACTTCAAAGGATAATAATAATTTTCAAAAAATACTTTATGAAGTTACTGTAATAAATGTCTCTTTTATGATTATTGAAATCTTAACTATTAAATTATCAAGGATAAGTTTAATGCCAAGAAGTATCTTGAAAAAATATGTTTAAGGAATAATACTAACACATTCTGCTATGCATTTATTTGATGAGTTGTGAGGAAGAATAGTAATTGATCAATCCTTGACAGAAAAAAATGGGGGAGTTCATTTTATATACTTGTATAACATATTTTCAATTGAAGAGAAAGCTAATTTGGTTTATTGTTAATCAAATAAAATAAGTAAACTTCAAGATGATTTAGAAAAAGGGAAAGTTGGGAATATTTTGGTATAGAAGTTGGATTTCATCCAAAGATAGGTGCAGAATTAGATGAAAATCATTTTAATTCTCTAACAAAACACATTCATTAGAGGAAGATGATGATGTTAAAAATGTTCGTAATAATACTATAAAATAATCAGTATAATTTATTTCTTATCATAGAAGAACATAACTAAACACCTAGTTCAATTTTAATAAGAGAAGCCATCATAATACATAAATAGTATTTAGATAAAATGAGAATAAATGTTATGTAACTTTTTACTTTACTTAAAAATAGTAATTGTTTGACTATTTTTTACTAATTTGACCTTTTTATTTCACTTAAATTTATTTAG
>JARJEI010000117.1:0-59753 GCA_029955415.1 Lottia scabra
ACTATCTGACGAGGAAAACTCTGCCGAAGACGAAAAATTCTGATAGGAAAAACCAAAAGATATTTTATTCGAACTATTGAGACTCAATTTATTATCCCAATTAATCATAACCGTATTAATATCATTTTCTTGGACTTGTTTATCATTGATAATATTGTCTTCATCAACAAGCGAGGGGTCTTTTTTTTCTGTGATTTCGCTGTCAATTCGATCAATAAAGTACAGCGAGTTACTGATATTAAGTTTGCTATACAGTTTTTTTGAATAGCACCGACTCCCAGTTAAAAGCATAAGCCAAATTTCCCCAACGACTCACTTGCTCAAAATTATATTTAAACGCATTATCATCGATGCTACTCGCCAGACTGATTTTGTCTCTAGCAGAATAGATGATGAGAGATAACAGATTCTTATCATTGGGAAAATAAGCCAATTTCGCGTTTAAATCATAAAACGAATATACAGGCGTACTCTCCTCTGCATCTACAACGCCTTTTAATCGGTTTTCAAAATTATTATCAATCGTTTGTTTAAAAATTTTATCATAAAAAGGGTTGGGAATCAAATCCGTGAAAGACCGCCTACCACCTACTATCAAATTGAGTTTTTTGTGAAGTTTAATCTCAGAAAAAAGGTCACCACTAATCATATTAATCCCACCACCGACAACCGATTTGTAGCGATTTCCGTTTTTACCTTCAACATCAACGACTGCCGACAGACGACCGCCGTACTTACTTTCCAGACCATTTTTATAGACATTCACGCCCGTGATAATATTGGGATTCAATGCAGAAAATACACCAAAAAAATGATCCGCACGAAAAATGCTAATCCCATCCAAAAGAAATAAATTCATCCCAGAAGCGCTCCCCCTCACAGTCAAGCCCGCTGTCCCCTCACCTATGGCCGAAATGCCCGGCAAAAGATGCAACACTCTCACAACATCTTTGCTACCCAGACTTGGCAAAAATGATAACGATTGAGGGTTTAAACGAATACCATTGTCAATTGACGACAACTGTACGATCCCAAAACGACGTGCATTGGCTTGATAGACAACATTATTCAACTTGGTACTAATCTGGTTCATTTTGATATTGACAAAATCAGACCTGATGGTATCCAATAAAATATACCGCGTTTGGTAACCCAAATGTTTGATTTGCAGATAAGCGTCTTTTTGGAGACGGTTTGCAACTTCCAAATAACCTTGTCCTCTGATTGTAAACACGTTATCTTGTCCCAAAACAGAAGCATAAGCGGCCCACCAGTGCTTCACCTGTTTTCTGATCCTCGACTTTAAATAGCACAGAAGATAAATTTGAAGTATTGGATTTTGCAAAAACTTTGGCTCTTGGCTTTATAATCAGATTATCGTCAATTATCCTAAAATCTAAATTGGCTGGAGATAAAATGGCTTCTAATTGAATTTTGACGACTTTTGTCTTGGGTATTTTCCAACGAACCAAACAGGTATCGACCAATATTGGATCATATACCAACTTAAAATAATTCTTTTTTGCCAAACGGTATAAAACAGAATTAAGAGGCTTTGGCTTGACTTCTTTAGGATATTTGATCTCTTGGGCCTGACAGATAGAACCGCTGCACAGCCACACCAACAAAAAACTAAATAGGATGGTCGAGATGCTCTCGAATATACGCAATAGCTTTGGACATCCTTTTTTCGAGTCCCTTAACGGTGATGCCAACTTCTTCCGCAATTTGTTTGTATTTCTTTTTATCAAATCTATGCATTAAAAAGACGACACGCAAGTTCTCAGGCATCTCAGACAAAACTTTTTCAAACCGCTCTCCAAACTCTTTTTCTTCCAATAAAAACTCTGGCGACTTACTATGATTACTCAAACCAACGTTTTTTTTCAAATGCCAACACCACTTTTTTGATGCGAAAACACGTTTAATAATTGATTTTTCGCCATTTTGTAGAGCAGTGCTTTGACGTTTTTCTCGTCCACTTTATGCCTCATTTCCCACAACTTGATAAAAGTATCCTGAATAATGTCTTCCGCAAGACTTTCATCGCCACATTGATAATAAATAAACCGTTTTAAAGGGTCAAAATAAATATCAAACAGGTGTTCAAATTTTTGTCTAGTAAAGTGACCCTTGTGAAACACTGGAATATAATCTTTATTCTTATCAAGAATTTATGCAAAAGTATAAAAAAAATAACAATATAATACTATATTTACGACCAATCTAAAAAACAAATCTGAACCAAAAATGGCAACATTACTTATTCTAGCAGCAGGTATGGGCAGTCGATATGGCGGACTAAAACAGCTCGACCGAATCGGTCCCAATGATGAGATTATCATGGATTACAGCGTTTATGACGCTATCAAGGCCGGATTCAAAAAAGTAGTGTTCGTCATTAGAAAAAATATCGAGGCCGAGTTTAAATCCATCATTGAAAATCGCTACAACGGCAAAATCGCCATCGATTATGCCATCCAAGAAGTTGATGTCAAAATCGAAGGTATTTCGACTTTGCCCTCTCGAGAAAAACCCTGGGGAAACCGCGCATGCAGTCATGGTAGCCGAGGACAAAATAGACGGTCCTTTTGCGGTCATCAATGCCGATGATTTTTATGGATCCAGTGCGTATCAAACGCTCGCTGACTTTTTCTCCAATATCAAATCTGACAATGAATACGCCATGGTTGGATATGAGTTAAAAAACACACTTTCGGACAATGGACATGTCTCCAGAGGTGTCTGCGAAGTCAATAACAACCAACATTTAACCACTGTTGTCGAACGCACCCAAATTGAAGTTAAAAATGGCAAACCGACTTTCACCGAGCAGGGTAAAGACGTTATTTTGGATGAAAACACCATCGTTTCTATGAACTTTTGGGGATTCCAACCGTCCATTTTCCCTATTATACGACAGTTATTCAAGGAATTTCTGAAAGAAAAAGGACAAGAGCCCAAATCTGAATTTTTCATCCCATTGGTAGCTGATCATATCATCAAAAACAAATTGGGCCACATATCGGTACTTAAAAGTCAAGACAAATGGTATGGTGTTACTTATAAAGAAGATCGCCCAGTGGTGGCAGAACAGTTTGCTCGGTTCGAAAAAGAGGGGCAATACCCTTCTTCCTTATTCTAATATCATCATTTTGAAGACATTAGCATCATTTAAAATTATTTGGATATAATCTAAAAAGGGCAATATTGTGCAAACGTTTTTAGAAGAAATGAAGTGGCGTAACATGATCCATGATCAAACGCCTGGACTCAACGAGCAGTTAAACAAAGAAATGACAGGTGCTTATATCGGATTTGATCCAACAGCAGACTCGATTCATATTGGCAATTTGTCAGCATTGATGTTGCTCAAACATTTTCAACTCGCAGGGCATAAACCTTATATCTTGGTAGGTGGCGCAACGGGGGATGGTCGGCGATCCCAGTGGCAAAACCGAAGAACGGCAATTAATGTCCAAAGAGCAGCTAGACCATAATGTGACTTGCATCCAAAAACAATTGGAGTCAATTTTGGATTTTGACTGTGGCGAGAACTCGGCGGTTGTTGTCAATAATTATGATTGGTTCAAAGATTGGTCATTTTTGGGTTTTATTAGAGAAGTCGGAAAACACATTTCGGTGAACTATATGATGGCAAAGGACTCCGTCAAAAATCGCATGGAAGCGGGCATTTCTTTTACCGAATTTTCTTATCAACTCGTACAGGCTTACGATTTCTGTCACCTTTATGACAACGAAAACGTCAAGCTGCAAATGGGCGGTAGCGACCAATGGGGGAATATCACGACAGGAACCGAGTTGATTCGGCGGATGAAAAGCGGAACGGCCTATGCCCTTACTGCCCCCACTCATTACCAAATCTGATGGCTCGAAATTTGGCAAATCCGAGGGAGAAAATATTTGGCTTGATGCTCAAAAAACAAGCCCTTATCAGTTTTATCAATTTTGGCTCAATGCCAGCGATGAGGATGCCAAAACATTGATTCGGCGCTTCACATTACTTTCTAAAAACGAGATTGACGAAATCGAGAAAGAACATGATCTAGAACCTCACAAAAGATTGTTGCAAAAGACCATTGCCAACAAAGTGACCGAATTAGTTCATTCTAAAGAAGCACTCGATACGGCAATTAAAGCGTCTCAGATTTTGTTCGGAAAATCGACTACCGAAGATCTTAATGCCCTAGATGAGTCGACTTTTTTACAGGTTTTTGACGGTGTTTCGCAAACCAATATTTCTAAAAATGATTTGAAAGACGACACATTGGATATTGTAACATTTTTGTCTGAAAGTACTCATTTTCAAATTTTTGCATCAAAAGGAGATGCCAAGCGAATGCTCAAAGCTGGTGGACTATCGATTAATAAAAACAAAATAACTGCGACCTCTAAAATTCATGATATCGAACTCCTCAACGACAAATATCTATTGGTCCAAAAAGGCAAAAAGAATTATTATATCGTGGTGGTCAAAGACTAGTTCTGTGACAGGTATTTCCATTTTCCGACACCAATGCTTTTCTATTCAAACTGAAATTTCAAATATTTGATTTTCCTGCCTTTTTGAGTAAAAATATCTTCATATTTTGTTTTTATTCCAAAATGATGAGCCGCATATTGAGAGTTGTACAAATCATGTGTGCTTTCGAGCACCTTGACATCAGCACGCCTCGCAATTGTCTCTAAACTATAATTGAACAAATCAGAATCATCTGTTTTGAGGTGTATCCACCCGTTGGGTTTCACGACATTTTTGTACAAATCAATATAGCGTTGGTGCGTTAATCTGCGTTTTGCATCTCTGTTTTTTGGTCGAGGATCAGGAAAAATCACCCAAATTTCATCCACTTCATTTACCGAAAAAAACCGTTCTAAAAACAAAACATCTGTCCGCAAAAAACCAACATTGAGCAAGTTTTCTTCTTGGGCAAGCGTACTTCCAATCCAGATACGGTCTCCCTTTATATCAATTCCAACAAAATTCTTGTCTGGATATACACGTCCCAAACCAACGGTGTACTCTCCTCTCCCACAGGCAATTTCAACAACCAAAGGGTGGTTGTTTTTAAAATGATCTGAACGCCAAAGCCCCGCTATTTTAAAATAATGGGGCTTTTCTGGCGTTATAACATTGTAACGTTCTGCAATTTCTGCAAATCGCTGTTTTTTATTTCTCATAAAATCGTACTATTCTGACCACATGTTACTCATTCAAGCTCCAATTGTAAGTGTAATAGTCAACTTTATAGGTAGAGGGAATTTTTTCGTTTCTAAATTTATTAATGTATGCCAAAACATCTTTATTATTTTGACCAAAATCACTCAAATACCATTTAAAAATTTCTGATATTTCAACTCTTTTTTTCGCACCATTCACTTTGATAAACTGATCCGAGTTCATCATATTTTTGGTAACTGTATCCAGTTGTTTGTTCAAAGTAGACGATTTATAAGCATAATTTCTCAATAACGGACAACCTTTTGCCGCACAAACCAAGGCAAAATGAATGCGTGCATCCTTGTAGATTGGACGTATTTTTTTGTTTTCAATATCATTCAATGTCAATAACTCTCCTGCTATTTTTTGTTTTTCTTTATCAAAAAAGCCTGCTTTATCCAAAGGTGATTTTATTGGGTAGTAGCCGACTATTTTGTTGATAACAGTGATGTTATAAGCGTTGATATAAAATGCTTTTTTTTGCTCGCCTTTAAGTTGTTTTGTATCAAAATTAGCAATTTCGTTTACCAAATTATCCAAATCCATTTTCCCTTTAGATTTAATGGCTTTATAATTGACATTTCCAGATGCAACATATTGTTTCAAAAAAGCATCGACTTTGCCCAAGAAAGTATCAAGCTGCAATTTATCAAAATTACTCTCCTCCTTTTCAATAAGAACCGTCGGTGATGCAGAAGATACAACGCCCCCGAACAACATCGAAGACAATATTATAAGACAAAAAGTTGATTTAATCGTATATTTCATAATTTTATTTTTTATTTAGTTTTCGTTTCTTTAACTTATACCCACAATAATCGTTCCAAAAATGTATTTTAGGTCTTAATTATTCAATATTTTAAACTCAACACGTCTATTTCGCTTTCGCCCTTCTTTCAAACGATTATCTCCCAAAGGCATCGAACCACCATAGCCTTTTCCTATGATGCGTTTTCGCTTAATGCCTTTTTCGACCAAAATTGATTTGACACGCTCTACCCTTTTTTGACTCAAAATCAAATTCGTTTCCCCCCTTGCCGATACCATCAGTATGCCCTCTCAATTCGATCGTCAATCGTTCATTGTCTTTCAAAACTTTGTACATCAAGTCTAACTGCTTAAATGATCCGGCTAGCAATATATCAGTTCCTCTTTTGAAAAGCACATGAGACAGCCGAATCGTCGCTCCCTTTTCTAGCTTTTCGAGATAAAAATTTTTACTTTGTCTCCCTTCATCAAAATTAGACAACAAAACATTTGACTCTATCGGAAAATGTCCAGATCCTTCTACTAAAACATTTATATTCTGCACTTTAGATATCATAAATTTAAAAGAGTAAAAACCATCTGCACCTGTTTCTACTATTTTTGGATCTTTATTTTTGCCCATATTAATAGTCAATTTCACTCCTGATAAGGCTTTTTTTGTAGCTTTATCAAAAATGTATCCCGAAACATAACGTTCGTCGGTGTTTAATTTCTGAGCTTTCGCAATCTTGGTATTGACGGAGTCTGACGCCAAACGAGCAATGGCGGTCAAACTGTCCGATGACCACACCGCTTTTCTCAAATCACCATACCCTATACTGTTAGCATTCGTGCTATAAACACCATAGTCGGGAGGAAAAAAAACCAACTGTCGATCTTTGGCTTTCGAGTTGACCTTTTTGCCAAGATTAGCTGGCTTTGACCAATTGGTCCAACTGTCATCCAGTCTTTCGCAAACAAAAACGTCCATACTTCCATTTCCATCTCGACCATTTGTCGCAAAAAAAAGTGTCCGTTGATCATCTGCCAAAAAAGGTGACATCTCTTGAAACTCGGTATTAACCTGTTCCCCAATATTTTGGGGCAAAGTCCAATCATATCCGCCCTCTTTTTTCTTGAATGACACATAAATATCTTGCGAGCCATAGGTGTCAAAAGATTTAATCGCCATTAAAAGTATTTGACCGTCTTTGGAAACAAAAAAATCTGCTTTTTTGGCCGAATTGTTAAAAAACTTAATATTCTGTCTTTTAATCTTGGTAATTCTATCGTTTTTTGAGTATTTGAAAAGTGCTGGTCTATTATACGTTAAACTTCTTTGGTCATAATAACCATAAAGCCACAACACATTGCTAAAAACCGAAACACCCACAACCCGGTCTTCTTTCGACGAATTAGCAGGTTTCGAAAATTTTTCTGGAACACCCCATTGACCCGCATCATTTTTTTGACTCAACCAAATATCACCTGGATCAGACACCCCTCCCGTATTATCAGGATCAAACTTTCGAACAAAATAAAGTTGGGTACCATCGGCTGACAAAATGGGGTATTTTTCGTCATACTTTGTATTAATATTTCCAAATTCAGGCGTTTTCAAGCTATCTACTGGCATCTGATCCGCCAAAACCTGTTTGACAGTAATCAGATACAGCAATAAACTAAATAGTAAAAGCGTTTTTCTTTTCAAAACAAACTCAACAAATGCGATATCTCAAAAGTAATTGTTTTGTCTCTAAAAGTAATAAAAATACAAAGTTAAAATAATGCTAAAATAAAAAGAGGTTAGGAAGCATATACTTTCCTAACCTCTTTTTTTCTTAATACATTAAAAACCCTGAGCCTGACTAACGAAAATCAACTTTTATATTTCTAGTTGCAGGTTATATTGCATTTTTAATATACTATTCCATCTACCTATCAGCATTCACAGCATTCGTAATTTTATCATTAGCGTCTATTTCCACTTGAGGGATTTTTATGAACCATTTATTATCATTAGGCTCTAATGTTAATAGCGTTCTATGATTACCTTCTCTTTTCATTCCCCTATTAAGCCTTCTAATATCAAAATACTCAACACCAAACTCAATATAATGTTCTTTTTTTCTTTCAGTTAAAATCTCTTCAAACAAATCATTGCCTGTATTGCTGCTCTTAGTAGCATTAGGGTCACGTTTCTTTTGCATCTCAAACAATAAATTATGCGCCTCAGTTTCCTGACCAGTATGATAGAGCCCCTCTATATGTGTTAATAGAAATTCTGCTTTTCTCATTATCAGCATATCAGCGTCAAATGCAAATTTATACTTAAGAGTTGAATACTTTTTTTGTGGTGCTACTTTATCTCCATTATCAACAAACAAATTTCGAACATCACTATCACTAAACGTCTCAACGAATTTATCATTCATGAAAATGCCATTGTATCCATCTTTATCAGTAAAAGCATGCGGAGCTGTATAAAAATAGCACGATTGATCTGTCGTTTGCATCATAGCCCATAACCAATCAGGCCTGTTCGCATCGTCAAAACCATCATCGTATATCTCCAAAGCATCCTTAACAGAGGTGTAAATTTCCTGCGACAAGGTTACGGTTTGTTGCCAATCCTCATTCATCGACATGAGAACCCTAACCTTTAAACCCTTTGCCACAGTTAAATTTAACTCATATTTTTCTGACCGTACATCATCAAGGTTTTCTAAAGCAAAATCCAAATCCTCATTTATAAAATCATACATCTCTCGGACAGTGGACATCGGCTGTCCTTCAGTTGTGGGTGCTTTTATAATCGGAGGTGCTGAAAAATTGGGATCCGCTGTAAAAGCCGGAGCATAATCCAACGCCAATTGAAAATTATAAAAAGCCCTTAATGCCCTTGCCTCACCTAACAGTCTATTTTTAATATCATCACTAAATGAAGACCCTTCAATCCCAACGATTGCTTGATTAATCTGATTAATCTGATAATACATAAGAGACCAATTCCCACGTGTCCTGAAAAATGTCGCTTCCCTATTACCATGATTATAGTCAAACCCGTACCAAGTGTAATTAGAAAATAAAGTACCTTTATTTGCCCGTGCAAAGTACCAAGAATAGACGCCTCCAATGTCTGTACGGCCGTCAGCATCAGGATTCCCTCCCCATTGTTGTCTCATGCGTCTATAGATTCCATTAAAAAAGCTCCTAACTAGATCGGGTGTCGAATACACGACGGACTTTGGTATTATAAGAGTTGGTTCCGGCTTATCTAAATAACTTTGTGAGCATGACATTAAAAATGCCGAAAGTATAAATTGACAAATAATATTTTTCATGTTTTTCATATTTTAAAATTGTAATGATACCCCGAATGAATATGTTTTCATCAGACCTGTTCTATTGCTTGTAGTTCCATTAAATGCTTGCTCGGGATCAATCCCTTCATGCGACTGCCAAGTAAACAAATTTTCTGCTGTTAACATAAGAGTCACATCAGCTAAATGAACCTTTTCTATTAAAGATAACGGCAATCGATAGCTCAAATTGATATTCCTTAATCTAAGGAAATTGTTATCAAATAAGAAACGTGATGAAGTACTGTTAAAGCTATTTGATCCGTCTGTTAAAAGAGGAACATCTGTTACATCTCCCTTTTTTTGCCATCTATTTTCAACATCAACATGCAATGGAGATGAACTTCTTACCGCACCAGCAAAAACGCCAGAATACTGAGAATCCAATATTTTTGCTCCATAACTGTAACTAAATTGAGCGTTAAGGCTCAATCCGTGAAAACTCGCATTTAACCCAAATCCACCATAAAAATCTGGAATAGAAGAGCCTTGATAATATCTCGTAGCGTCACCATACACCTCTGTCTTTTCCCTATCTCCCGTTTCTTTACCATTATCATCTAGTATATCTTTCCACCATCTCATTTGTCCATTATCAGGATTTACATCTGCATATTCTCTTATAAAAAAATCATACAAAGAGCGTCCTACTTTATATTTTTTTGACCCAGTTATGATTTCCTCCTGCGAAAGCGCTGTAAACTCATTTTTAATAGTTGATATATTAAGATTAAGTCCCACCTCCAACGTATTTGTTTTTATAATATCCGCTCTTATACTAAACTCTAAACCAGAATTTTTTATGGCTCCAACGTTTGTACTTAATGCCGTGTTACCAGTTGTGAGTGGCGTAGGGACATTGAACAGCAAATTCTTAGACTCCTTTATATAATATTCTACTGTACCAGTTATTCTATTATTAAAAAGACCATAATCTAAACCTATATTGGATGTCGCTGAAGTTTCCCATGATATCTCTTTATCGACTACTGGGTTTAGAATTACACCTGGATTATCCAAATTGCCCGAGCCAGTCGAATACCCTTGTATGTGGGGAAAGTAAACAGCAGCTAACGCTGCATCTAGTAGTTTATTATTCCCTAACTCACCATAAGACCCTCTTATTTTCAATAAATTAACTTTTTCTGAAATGTTTTTCATGAAGTTTTCATCAGACACGATCCAATTAGCTCCTATTGAATAAAAATTGCCCCATCTATGGTCAGAGCTAAATCTTGAAGACCCATCTGCTCGATAACTTAAAGTTAGATAATATCTATTTTTAAAATCATAACTCACTTGTCCTAAATAACTCAATATTCTCTCTTGATTTAAATACCCTGAAGCCAGCTCAGGCGTAGTACCGTTGCTTAATTCAAAAGTTTTTGGAACAAAGCCTGTTTTCTGTGCACTAAAATACCTATATTCATAATTGTAGGCCTCGGTTAATACGTTGATACCTATATGATGTTGATCCTGTATTTCAAAATTGTATTTTAATGAATTAGTGAATGTATATGAGGTAGTAAGATTTCTCTGTTGCGTTACTCTTCCAAAAACACTTGCAGCTGATCCACCCGCCGTGTTATCATATTCTTTCAAATCATATAAATAATTTTCATAACCTAACCGTGTCGTAAACACCAATCCTTTGTACAAATCAATCTCTAAATAGTTAGTAGAAAACAAATTAGTTCTTGTTCTTCTAAATTGATCCTTGATTATATACCCCAACGGATTACCATTTGACAGTCTAGGTCTTGTGCCATTAGCTGCAACATTACCGTCCGTACCATAATCAAATTGCTTTTCTCCTTCCTTTAAAACAAAACTCCCATCTGCGTTTCGTCGATAAACTGGATAAATAGAGGGAAGCCCATAATACCATAACATGACACTAGAATAGGTAGTTCCAGTCTGCTGAGGTGTATTTTGATTCGATATACTGAAGGAATTATTTGACCCAAATCTAAGCCATGGTTTCAATTCTGTTTGGAAGTTCAGCCTACCGCCGTATCTTTCAAAATTAGAGTTAAGAATCAACCCATCTTGATCTAAGTAATTCATACTTGCGAAATAATTAGACTTTTCCGATCCTCCAAATAATGATACAGTTTGATCCGAAAAACTAGCCTTATCACGCTGTAGAGTCTCTAGCCAATTGGTATCCCATAATAATTTTGCATTTGGATCAAATTTGCCATCAACACCTACGGGCTTTTCTACATTCGTTGAATTGTAGTTCCCAAACTTTGACATGAGGTTATCTGTTGCATATTGTGCCGCTTCACTCTCCGTTTTGCCAGCCAAAATTTGATCATTTTTCAACGTCTCCCAATTCAGTTCGTAAAAACTTTTAGATCCTACAAGTTCATGTTGCTTAACTGCTAACTGGCTAAAACCAAATTTCGAACTCACTTTTACTGAAATATTTTTAGACCCATTAGACGACAATCCAGATTTTCCAGACTTAGTGGTAATTAATAATACACCATTTGCAGCACGCGACCCATATAAAGCAGCCGCAGATGCATCTTTTAACACATTAATGGACGCAATCTGATCTTGACTTATAGACGATATATTACCATTAAAAGGAACACCATCTAATACAATTAACGGTGCAGATGATGCATTAACACTACCAAACCCTCTGATTCGAATAACTGGATTATTACCTGGTTGACCTCCTTGCGTAATAACATTGACTCCAGGAGCAGAACCTTGAAGCGCTCTTAAAGGAGATGACGAAAGCTGAGTAGAAATAACCTCTGAGCCAATTTCACTAACAGCTCCAGTAATTGACCGCTTTGTTTTCTCCCCATAGGCTACAACAACCAATTCATCTAACTGTTTAGTGTCGTCTTTCATAACTACCTCCATCACATCTTGGCTAGCTGAAACCTTAAGTTTCAATGTTTGCATACCTAGATAAGAAAAGTGTAGCACATCGCCTTCTTTGGCATTTACAACAAATTTTCCGTCTGAATCGGTATGAGCACCTTCTGAAGTGCCCTTGACTGTAACAGACACCCCAGGCAAAGAATTGCCTTTTTCATCTTTAACTTCACCTTTCACGGTTGTTTGTGCCAACACTACACCATTTACAAACAGTAGACAAAAGGAAACAAGAATTATTTTTATTTTACTCATAATCAATTTAACGTTAAATTAATAAATTTTAATTAAAATTAAGAAAAACAAAGTTAAAAAACAAAAACCGAAAACCAAATTATATTCAAAAAAAGAAATGAAAATAAAGTATATCAAGGCAAATAAATATGAAAATTACCCCCGTAAAAGGGATATAAATACCTTTAAATCAAATAAATAAACCAAATGTTAAGCATAGGAAAAAATTATTCAGAATTACCACCAAATAATAACTACCCGATAACATTAAAACCATCTCACCCTTAAAAATGCTATACAAAAACAGCCATGTTTTTCTCCGCTCTTCTAGCCTCCTCGAACCAGCAACAAAAAAGATTAAAAAAATCGATAAATTTTTTGAAAAAAATTTGCACATTAAAAATGTATCAGTACCTTTGTGAACGATTAAAAAACGAATCGCTTTTTGATTGTGTAAGCCGCCTTAGCTCAGTTGGTAGAGCAGCTGATTTGTAATCAGCCGGTCGTTGGTTCGAGTCCAATAGGCGGCTCTTTTTCGCTTAATCATTGCATTTTGTCAATGACTTCGTTATTAGTGGTGTTTTTAACTACCGCCTCAGTCAAAAAAACCGATTTACATTATTTTCAGCGTGTCTACTAGATTCTTGTAGTAAACATCGTCGAGCAGCAGTGCACTGCCAATCATAGCTGCATCCTCTCCGCCCTGAGATGTATAAATATTAACTGAGGGCAGTTCGCCATTTAACTCGCTAGAAAACAAAGGATATGCCTTTGCAATATTTCCTCCAATGACCAACGCCTCTGCACCAAATTTGAACAAGTAAGGGTACAAAAAATCACCCAATCGTCCGCCAAAAACATCAAAAGTCATAATGGCTTTTTCATCACCATCTTTTGCTAAACAACTCAAATCAAAAACATTTTGAGTTGTCTTGCCACTCATTTGCTCATAAAGATTCAAAAGCCCCCTTCCCGAAAATACATCGTCCGCCATTTTGTCATTATACAATTTGTCAAATAGCATGCCACTTTCTGGAACATCTTTTGCCTGAATGACCGGTTGTTTGTTCCTTACAAAAGAAGACCCAAATCCAGTACCTAAAGTAATGGCAACAATACGTTTATACTTGACAACTTGTCCAACAAGGTTTTCTGAAATCGAAAAAGCCGCAGCATCGTTAATAAAACGGATTTTTGACGGTGCAATGCCAAGACCTTCCGACAATGCATCTTTGATATTGACACGGTAAAGACTTTCAAATTTGTCATTGCTACCATGCATCAGGCAGATCCCATTATAATAATCAAAAGGACTCGGTATCGCCAATCCGACACCTTCAATCGGTTGATCTTCTTTTTTTTGCACCCCCGATATGGCATCAACCCAGTGACCTATAATCTCATTTTTCGATGCTTTGTTGTTGACTTTGCGGTTGACCAGTGTGTCTTTTTTCAACGCTTTGTCAACATGATTATACACACACGCTGTAATATGACTACCACCAATATCTACACCAATACTATTCATTTTTTGACTAATTGATAAAACAGAACTACTGATACAATTATAATTTATTTGAACCTGAAAACATTGGATATCGTATTAAAAATATCGACATTTTTTAACCTAAACGCTCGATAACGCCTAAAAACAATTTTGCTAAAAGAGGTTCGGCTTTATATGCTGCCACCATGACTTTACCAATATCAATCGGTGCTAAATTTTGGGGCGATGCCAAATCTGTAATGACTGACACTGCTAAAACTGGCAAACTCATATGTGCACAAGCAATCACTTCGGGGCAAGTACTCATCCCAACAGCGTCCGCACCAATGATTCTGATGTATTTATACTCTGCTGGTGTCTCTAGACAAGGCCCCGTAAAAGCACAATACACACCTTCTTTTAACTTAATATTTTCTTTTTGAGCAATACTAACAGCTTTTTTTCGCAGCGATTTATCATAGGCTTCGAACATATCAGGAAAACGATGCCCTAATTCTTCGATATTTTCACCCACCAAAGGATTCGGAATCATATTGATATGATCGGTAATCATCATCAAATCAGCCGTTTCTAAATCAGGGTCAATACCACCAGACGCGTTGCTTATCAATAATGTTTCGATACCTAATAATTTGAGAACACGCACTGGAAAAACGATTTGCTGAGGTGTATAACCCTCGTAATAATGCATCCTACCCTGCATAATCACAATCATCGTATTGTGTACTTCTGCAAAAACCAGTCGTCCTTCGTGCGTTTCGACCGTGCTAATAGGAAAATGCGGAATATCACGATACGCTATCGTACATAAAACATTGACATGGTTAACAAATTGCCCCAAACCCGTACCCAATACAATACCAACTTTGGGGGAAGTGCCAAATTTTGAAGTAATAAATGCTTTTGCTTCGTGTAGTTTTTGTAAAGTATCCATATTTACATTAGACAAAAAAAAGGCAAGGAATATCGCACCGCTCAACCGCCTACCCTTGCTATCTTCCGATTCTGGGGGAGTCAGCAGGAGCTGGTCGTACTCACTTGCCAAGGCAAAGTTATTCAATATTTTTTTATATTAAAACAATAGTCCGAATCTTTTATAATATATTTGTTGATAAATTTATTTTACTACCAAGCAATTTAATTAACCGAAAAAGCATGAAATTCTTTATTGACACCGCAAACCTAAAAGACATCAAAGAAGCTAATGATTTGGGCATTTTGGATGGTGTGACCACCAATCCATCACTTATGGCAAAAGAAGGCATTGGCGGCACACAAGCCGTACTGGACCACTACAAAACGATCTGCGACATCGTCGATAACAATGTCAGCGCCGAAGTCATTGCAACGGATTTGCAAGGCATGATCACAGAAGGGGAAGCATTGGCAAAAATTGACCCCAAAATTGTCGTCAAAATACCCATGACAAGAGATGGTGTCAAAGCCTTGAAATATTTTGAAGGGAAAAACATACGCACCAACTGCACCCTAGTGTTTTCGGCAGGACAAGCCATCCTCGCTGCCAAAGCTGGTGCGACCTACGTCTCCCCTTTTATGGGGCGGCTAGATGATGCCGGCGCCAATGGCATCGAACTCATCGAACAGATTGTGTCCATCTACGAGACGTTTGGATTTGGCACAGAAGTGCTCGCCGCATCCGTCAGACACGTCAACCATTTGATTCAATGCGCCGAAGTCGGTGCTGACGTCGTCACTTGTCCGCTCAACGTTATCACAGGATTGTTGTATCATCCTCTGACAGACAAAGGTTTAGATCAATTCTTAAAAGACCATGCCTCTGTAAATAAATAATTTGCATGTATATATTTAAGATAAAGGGCAAAGCCAAAATCCCACATTATATCCAAATAAGGGATGATGATTTTGTCCTTATAGAGTATTTTAGAGCAGACCGTACCTTTACAAAATTAAAAAAATACGGATGGGAGGATAAAGAAAGTCAATTTAAGAATTTGGTTGACACTTTGCCTTTCGGAAAACTAAAAAAAATAGAGTTCTAGTGATTATAAGAGACAAACGATGAACCCAGATCAATTACTTTCGGTCAAAAATCTATGCTTGTCATACGGTTCGCAAAATATACTGGACAAAGTATCGCTGCAAATGATTCGTGGGGAGTTTGTCTATATAATAGGGAGAACAGGAAGTGGCAAAACGTCCTTTTTGAAATGCCTGTATGGTGACGTACCTTTTGACGAGGGGTCTGTCTATATCGACAAATTTAAATTGCATAAAATGAGCCGACGACAACTCCCCCTTCTGAGGAGAAAAATCGGCATTGTTTTTCAAGATTTTCAACTTTTGTATGACCGTACCGTTTCAGAAAACCTGCTTTTTGTTTTAAAAGCAACGGGTTGGAAGGAAAAACGAAAAATGCTCGGTCGGATATCCGAAGTTTTAATCAATGTGGGACTTACTAGCAACGAAAATCAGTTTCCACATCAATTAAGCGGTGGAGAAAAACAACGGCTGGCGGTCGCGCGCTCGTTGCTCAACAAGCCATCTCTGCTCATTGCCGACGAGCCGACTGGTAATTTGGACCCTTACGTATCAGAAGAAATCCACCAATTATTCATCAAGATTAACAAAGCTGGCACGGGGGTTTTGATGGCCACACATAACCATTCTCTGATCAAACAATATCCCGCAAGAATGATTCAATGCACTGATTCTAAAATAATTCCAGCGGACGAGTCGGTTTTAATTTGTTAAAATAAACGTTAGTTGTTGAGGCGGCTGACACAGGACTCAATAAAATCAAAACTCCTTTTTTCAAAATAAGTATTGACCTCTCCCTGTATTACAAAGCCTAAATGCCCACCATGTTTTGGCACTTCCAAAAAGATATTTGAACTATCATCTGCAACCTCATAAGGATAACACCGAGGTCCAAAAAAAGGATCATTGCCTGCGTTACAAGCCAAAAACGGAATTTTAATATACGGCAAAAAATTCAGAGGACAGGTTTTTTTGTAATATTCGATGGCATCCTGAAAACCATTAAGTGGCGCTGTAAATTGGTTATCAAAATCTCGTAACGTTTTGATTTTGTCCAAATTCGACACGTTGAGAACACCTGGCATTATTTTGTCTTTTTCAACAACAACCTTCAATAGCTTTTTCAAAAATTTGTTTTTGTAAAATGATCTTGTCGGTTTTTCAAGAGTTGCAGAGGCCTCATCCAAATCAAAAGGTGTAGAAAAACAAACCGCAGAGACCACTTCTTTGGGCAATTTCTGATTTTTTTCGCCCAAATATTTAACCGTGATACTGCCACCCATACTAAATCCAACAAGTGCAATGGTCTGATAGCCTTGGCTGATGGCATGGTCAACGACGGATTTCAAATCTCCGGAATTACCATGGTCATAAAAACGCGGCAAACGGTTCATTTCGCCGCTACATGACCGGCAATTCCAAGCCAAAGCATCCCACCCCAGTTGGTTAAAATACAACGCTGTACCTTTGATATAATGTCGTTGCGTATGCCCAGCAAGCCCGTGTGTCACCACCACCAAAGGTTTGGCATCTGACTCACTCCAAACGCTTTTTGCCCAATCCAAGTCCAAAAAATCACCATCTGGTAACTCTAACCGTTCTCTTTTAGAATAACTAAATCCCTCTATAACACGCGTTATACTAGGATAAATCGTCTCGATATGGCGAGATATATAATACCAAGGTCTTTTGTACGGAGAATTTTGTAGAACAGGCATAGAGTCCGATTTTGGATAGAAAAGACCACAAATCTAAACAAATACTCATCAAAACACAATTCAAATAAATCATTTATGTAGCCTAAAATAAACTCTTCTACAAAATATTTTATGAGTTATTTTTATTGGCAGCCTCTAGCAACTTAACGTAATTATCAATACTATGCTCTTTTGCTGCCCAACATTTGAATACAGTCAAACTTTCTACTTTTTCCCCACATCCTTTGGGTGGTAAATCACTATTTAACAGTATAAAATTCCCTCCAACATGCCTATAATTTTTACTTTTCAAATCAAATGCTGTGGAAATACTTCCAAGAAGAAGGTCAACTTCTTCTAGTCCCACATCTGAATAATCATATCCATTAGTTTTAATACCCTCTAAATCATCAAAGGCGTGAGGAACAACATCGTGAAGGTTGGCTATTCGATGATGGGCAAAAGAAATTTTACTATCCGATAAAATAGATCTATAATAATTTCTAAAAGATTCGTTTCCAGAAGTTTGTCCTGCAATATTATACACTGATAAATTTAATTTATCAGTTTCAAGGGAACTACGAAAACTCTCAGCAAAACGCAACCCTAAAACAGTTGAAATTGCGCCACCCAAACTATGCCCAGATAAGTAAACAATAGTTTTTTCGCTACTGGCAATTTCTGAACGGATAACGTCCTCTATAGTTGATTTTTCAGAGCTCCCAGTTACCTCTGATGTCAATCCCATCGTTGCTTCTATAGCAGTGTTTATTCCTGAAGATATTTTAATATCTTTGGATAGGCTACCACTAAAACTTACTAGCCTGTAAACATCTAGGTCTTGAACAATATTCGAAAGCGAAAAAACAGTACCTCGAGAAGAAATTACCAGATTATTGTTTCCGCCTGATACAGACTTTGCTATAAAAGTAAGATTTGCATTATCAGCTGTTATTCCCAACCATATTAGTTCAAAATCTTTCGTTAATTCATTTGCCTTGATTTTATTTTCTATACCCGTTCGGATAACCTCATGGTCTGTAACACTAACATTTGCATTAGAACCTTCACTAGTATTTACGCCTGTACTTTCGTACGCATACTGACTAAATAAGGCCATTTTAACAGATGTTGCTGTATCATATTCAATATTAATTAAATCAAAATCAGCATCAGGCTGTTCACTACAACAAGAAATACTAACTATAAAAAAACTAGAAAGAATCGCAGATAAAAAAAATCTCATTCTCAAAAGTATCAAATTAAAATTAGAACTTCTCAAAAATGTTGACTTTTTAACCTGAGTTCGACGTAAGAATATTGATTTTTTTATTAGAAATAGGGTAATAAAAAAGCGGAAATTTAGTATATTTAAGTAATTGAAATTTAAACATTTAACTAAATTATCTGCTATGATTTCCACTGACAAAATTACTGAAATATTTTTCAATATTGATGAATTCACAAAGGTTTTTGAACCTGCTTTGAGGCAAAACCTGATTGCAAATGGTAAAAAGACCAGAAATAGGCAAGGTAAAATGTCTATGAGCGAGGTCATGACCATATCTGTCATCTATCACGTGAGTGGATTTAAGAATTTTAAACATTTTTATATCTTCTACCTGCAAAGGCACTTAAAGCGGGAATTTCCTAATACAGTGTCTTATAATCGTTTTGTGGAACTCATGCAGTCCAATATGCTCCCACTGGTTCTATTTATGAAAACATGTTGCCTGGGTAAATGCACTGGAATATCTTTTGTGGACTCAACACCAATAAGGGTTTGTAACAATAAGAGAATAAGCAATAACAAGGTTTTTGATGGCATAGCAGCAACAGGAAAATCAACGATGGGATGGTTCCACGGCTTCAAACTCCACTTAATAGTTAACGACAAGGGAGAAGTACTCAATTTTGTAATCACCCAAGCAAATGTAGATGATAGACAACCTTTAAAAGAAAAAAATATATTGAATCGTGTGTTTGGTAGTCTCTATGCTGACAAAGGATATATTTCTAAGGATCTTGCGTCAATGCTCTTTGAAGATGGACTTCACTTGGTAACTGGAATACGTAACAATATGAAGAATGTACTCATGACTTTAAGGGATAAAATCCTACTGAGAAAACGCTCTGTTATAGAAACTATAAACGACCAACTCAAAAACATATGCGACGCAGAACATTCTAGGCATAGGAGCTTTGGTAACTTTATAACAAACCTAGTCTCTAGCTTAATCGCCTACTCCTTCCAAGAGAAAAAAACAAGAATAAAATTCGAAAAAGAAAATAACCAAATGGGACAATTGGAACTTTTCTGCTAATTGCTTATCCCGAACTCAGGTTTTTAGAATTCATTGTTTGTTTGAGCAAACAATTTCAAGGCAATCCAAAGAAATACTAATAATTTATATCTGCCCAAAAGAGATTATAAGTGGAATATTGCTTTAGCCGTTTTTGAACTTTTTCACAAACGAAAACCCATCATCTGCCCACTGACCCAGCCAATCTGCCATCACCACACCAACCATTGCCGAGAACAATCCCAAAGCACTTCCCGTCACGACATCTCGCAACCAATGCTCTATGAGATAGACCCGAGACATCGCCACACTAATCGACAACGCATAAAACCAATAATATCTTTTTCTAAAAGCGGTCACCCCCTGAATACCATCATGACGGCGAATTGCCTGTATGCTAAAAATCAAAATCCCCACCATCAAAAACGCAGACGTTGTATGACCACTAGGAAACGAATAAGACGTGCTGGGATCAACACCCTCTACGAGATTCAATCCAGCTGTCCCCAAATAAGCAACTGGTCTATCCCAACGATCCTCTATAAAATACACTTCTTTGCAAAAAAATACCAACGACGCATGACATACCGTCCCAAACACTGCCATCAACCATACTCTTTTGGACCCCACCCATAGCAGGACCAAAAGCATCGGAATAAGCATCAACCCATCACCAAGATGGGTTGCGTATTTGAAAAATATATCTGCTGCAAAAACATGATGGTCACTCACCCAATACGTTACAAACTCATTGTCAATAATAAAGGATATTGGAATCAAACAAGCAAACAGGATAAAGAGTGCAATATGAACTTTAAAATCTGTAGAACTAAAATGTTTTAATTTCATTATTTTTTGTTTTTACTAAAATATCCAATGCATTTCGGTCAATTTTATTTGACTTGGTTAGCGGATATTTTTCGATGATTAACATGTTTTTGAGTCGTGGATATGACCAAAAATTGGTGCGACAAAACTGTTTTAATTGCGTTGTTAGTGTTTCTATATCAATATTTTCTTTCAAAAGAGTGACGACCATTTCTTCACCCCAGTGCAAGCTAATTTTTTTAGAAATATAAAAAAAATGATTTTTCAAAATCAGCACATGCTTTATCAATACTTTTTCAGCCATTTCGGGTGATATCTTTATTCCTCCCGAGTTGATAACAAAATCGGCACGGCCTTTCCATCTAAAAGATATTTTGCTCTCAAGCGCACAACAATCGGTTGTTTCGACCCATTGGTTATTGGTCGCCGTTCCTTTTATTTTAAGACAGCCTCGATCATTTAGTGCCAATACCACATCGCCCAAAGTGACAAAAGGAGCATCAAGACCACTTTTCAATTGTTTGAGCGCAATATGCGACGCCGTCTCGGTCATTCCATAACTTGCGTAAATTTGAGGATAGCCCTCTGCCAAATCATCGGGTATGTCAAACGTAACCTCTGCCCCTCCGACAATTATCTGTCGAATATATTGCCTCGTATCATGTAAAAATTCTCCAGATAACAGATCCTCAAGTTGCTGCGGAATCACCGCTGCCAAATCATATATTTTGCCGTTATTTTTCAAAAAATGCCCTAGCACTCTTTGCGGTTCAATAATATCAATCACGCTATTATGCATCATGGCACGCACCAACATCATTTTTGCCCCGACAAACTGGGCGTTCATACAGAGTAAAAGCCGCCCAGAAGATATCCCCAAAAAAGACATTGTCTGTCGAGCACTGTAACTCATTTGCGTGCGATGCAGCTTAATAATTTTCGGTATGCCTGTGCTGCCCGACGTTTTTTGCGAAAAAAAATCGAGTCCTTTTTGCCAATCGGCTATAAAGCGTAAAGCCTCCCTTTGCCATACTTCACAAAAAACATCATCGGCGATTAAATCGGCAGCATCTTCCCATTCAAAAAACTGATTGTCAATAATAAAGCCACTTTTTTTCATCTGAATGATTGCCCAATTTTCAGTTATCAAACAAACTTTTATAAACCGTTTTGTTGATTTCTCGATCCGTTTGAATCTCCATAATCGACGGTCCCTGCTTGTCATGTAGCCATTTAGACATTCGATTTTTCAAAACACCAACACTGTCTATCATTTTGACAAGGTGGTAATCGACATTAAATTCGGCACACAAATGTGCCGCACACATATTTTGCTCTGTTATAAAATACCGATTCGTCGTGTCCGAAACCGCAGGACCATTGATTAAATCAAAGATACCACCACCAAAATTATTGATGAGCAGCACTTTGAAATTACTAGGAACCTGACTGTGCCACCACGCATTGCGGTCATAAAAAAACGCCAAATCACCCGTAATCAAAACATGCAAATCATCCGATACCGCAGCGTGCCCCATCGCGGTGCTCGTACAACCATCAATCCCGCTAGTACCACGATTCACATAAAATTTGATTTGATCTTGGTCGCAATCAAAGAAATTGGCATATCTAACCGGCGTAGAATTAGCCAAATGCACTTGCGTCAGAGGGGGTAGCGACTGCAAAATAGTCCTCACCACCAACGCATCAGATAAAGGAAAATCGGATGTCATGATCCACTTTTTTTTGTCCGACAAAGACAACCAACTATTTTGGAAATTGGACGACGAACAAAAATCTATTTTTTGCATGAGTTCAAAGCCTTTTTGTACCGAGCAGTTTAATTTCACAGGATTACTTTGATAGGTGTCTTTGAGACCGTCTTTTTCCGAAAAATGATAATGGTGACGAATGTCGCATTGTCTCAAAAATAATTTTAAATTAGATGATATAATTGATCTAAAACCAGTTATTAAAATATCAGGAGTTAATTTTTTAATAGAATCGATTTTATTTTCATTTACACCTTTTAAAAACAAATCTGCATATCGAACTGATTGTTTCAACCCATGCGTATTGGACAATATATCAGATACGAAAACCACATTTTTGTGCTGTGTCACATCCTCTATTGACGCACGTATATGACTATTATAATCACCCTGACCAAGCACAATCATGACCTGTTTTGATTGTTTTAAAACCTGCAAAAAATCATCGGGCAATACTGCATTGTCACGAGTAGCTGACAGAGACAAATCAGATGCCCATCTAAACATTGAGGCATAATTTTCATCATCAAAAACAGGTGTCGTTTTCTCTTGGTATTGCCCATCATCATACAAAGGCAACCGAAACGGGATATTGATATGAACAGGACCAGTCGCAAGCAGTGCTCGGCTTTTTTTTGCGATTTGGGACGCATGCCAAAACGCATCTTTGGACTCTACAACGGTCGGCATATCAAACTGCCCCACAAGATGCTGACCATAGAGATTATTTTGAAAAATCGTTTGCCCGTCATATTGGTCAATCCATTCTGGCGGACGGTCGGCAGTGAGCATCAACAAAGGTATTTTTGAAAAAAAAGCTTCGGCAACTGCCGCCGCATAGTGATACCCCGCCGTTCCTGACGTGCAAACCAGTGCTACGGGCTTTTTCTGATGTTGTGCAATGCCTAAAGCAAAAAAACCAGCCGTTCTCTCGTCAGCAATGACATACGTTTTGGCTTTTGGGTGTTGAGAGATCGCCAAAGTCAACGGTGCAGACCGACTTCCGGGTGAAATCACAAATGTATCAACCCCCGACTCTACCCAAAAATCAATACAATAACGGATATAAATATGTTTTCTGTGCATGTTTTCAAATGCGATAATGCTCGTCAACGTTGACTGCAAATAATCTCTTTACAAATGGATGTTATTTTGAGATTCGAGCCAATCGTGTACAAATATCTACTATAATTTGACACTATACAAAAAAGAAAAGTGACAAGCCACACATTGTTTGCTAAATTGATTCGATTGTACAATAATTTTCTAGAAAATGTTTGAATTAATGAAATGCATGTCCTACATTTGCATTTCGATTTGTTCGACGGGGTGTAGCGCAGTCCGGTTAGCGTACCTGCTTTGGGAGCAGGGGGCCGCAGGTTCGAATCCTGCCACCCCGACACAAGACCTTGTTAATCTTCTATGATTGGCAGGGTTTTTTGTTTTTAGAGGCAATCAGGGATTTATCCTAAATCGGGTCTAATTTTTTAATTCTAACAGGTATTAATTATTATTTACTAAATTCCCAAAAAGCAAAAAGCCTTTAATTTAAAAGCAACTCGGTCACTACTGGAAAATGATCCGATGGAAACACAAAATTTTCAACATTTGATAACACGCCATATTTATTGACTTTTATATGAGATGTTTTTGACACAAAAATATAGTCTATTCTGCGCAACACGGGATTATCGTATTTAAACCCACAAAACGTACCCTTCGGACCAAACACAATATTTGCAACATCTTTAGTATCAATAAGCTCTTTTTTAGCTGCTGCAATAACATCAGAGTTAGGCTCAGCATTTAAGTCGCCCATCATGATTGCAGGCAAATCATCGGTATTAATTTTAGCCATTTTAGTCATTATTAATTCAACACTTTTCCGTCTTGCCACTGCTCCTATATGGTCAAAATGTGTGTTAAAAACGTAGATTTTTTTACCCGTATTTTTAATTTCAAACAAGCCATAAGTACAGATGCGAGGCAAAGCAGCATCCCAACCTTTTGAAACAGTATCGGGCGTGTCAGATAACCAAAAAGTATTGTGCTGTTTCAAAATAAGTTTTGCTGTGTTATAATATATAGCAGAAAACTCCCCTTTATTACCGCCATTGCGCCCTACACCAATATAAGCATAGTTTGGCAAAAGGGTTTTCAAATCACTTATTTGACCTGGTAGTGCTTCCTGCACACCTAACACATCTGGCTCTACAAATAAAATTTGAGTACTTAATTTGTCTTTGCGATGAGGCCAAGCGTTTTCTACATCAGATGGGGTATTTAACCTTATATTATAGGTCATGACATTTAATCTCACCTCGTTATTTTGAGAGAAACAATTATTGCACAATAAAATTGTAAGTAAAAGGGATAATATTATTTTCATCCTGTTATTTTTTTTGAAACACTCTAATATAATCAATTATTAGTTTTTGAGGAAAAATAGTATCATCAATACCTTTTCTACCACCCCACATACCGCCAATTGCTAGGTTAATTTTCAAATGAAAATTTTGATCAAAAGGCCATTCATCTGTTGTTTTATGTTCATTTTTTATATGGTTATAAGTGGTATCATCTACCAAAAAGTCTATAGATTCTGGTGTCCAAATCAAGCTATATACATGGAATTTATCATAAGGGTTTTCAACGGCTATTTTTTTGCCTTTTTGAGTGCCTTTCATGTGATTATATGCTTTGGTATGTATCGTACCAAAAACAGAATCAGGATTAAATCCCACATGCTCCATAATATCAATTTCTCCACATGTTGGCCAACCAACTTGTTTCCAATTTTCGCCTAACATCCAAAATGCAGGCCATAGACCAACCCCTTTTGGTAATTTTGCTTTGATGTCAATGCGTCCATATGTCCATTGAGCTAAGTTTTTTGTCGTTAAACTTGCAGAGGAATATTGAGCAAATGGTTTATTATACCGCCAATTTTTAGGTTTATTTTTATCGTAATTCTTATTTGCCATTTTTTCTTTATGGGCTTCTAGAATTAAATGATCATTTTCTACACGTGCATTTTTTAACGCTTTAGTATAATATTGTTTTTCTTGATTACGGATCAAACCGATTTCATAATTCCATTTTAAACTATCTGGTTGTCCTTTCTTGCTAAACTCATCACTCCATACCAAGCTATACCCTTTTTTTGTTGGTGTGCGTTTTAAACGCTCAAATACTAATTCAGGCTCGTTTGTCGTTATATAATCAAATTCATTATCAAGTAACCAATCAATATCATTGGCTTTATTTACAGTCCACGCATTCAATTTTAATCCCAGTTTTTTTGATGCGGTAATCCAATGTGGTTGGTGTTTAAATTTAGAAAAATAATAATCTAAACCATCGATATTATCAGATTTTAGATTTTCAGGAGTTTTAGAGCCGTCTAAATACATTACTTTTGCCGATGGTTTCGACGTTTTAATTGTTTTTAGAATATTATAACTAAAACTGATATAATATGAAATATAAGATTCTGCCTTAAGTTCTTGCACTAACTCTAAAGTGGCTTTGGCTATTTTTTCATTCCTACCTTTAATTTTAGAAGGCTTTATTTCGCAAACTAATCCTGTTGTAGTGTTGTTTGACATTCCTGCAAGAAGATAATCTTTCAATTTTGGCAAAGTTTCTCCATTTGACAATTTATTTTTTGCTAGTGCCTCGTATGTATTTTCTTCAATAATTAAACCACCATAATCTGCATCGTGTGTAACAATTAGCACGTTATCTTTGGTCATTCTGACATCAAATTCAGAGCCTGTACATTGAAGTTGTATAGCATTTTTGAGTGCGGCTATTGAATTTTCTGGAAGGCCTTTTGCTTTCCAAGCACCCCGATGAGCTATTACAGGATTGTCAGCAAAAACTATCTTTGTTTGGGTTTGATTGTTAGCATAAGATACTATGCCAAACAAAATAAATACAAGGAATATTTTATGCATATTGAAGAAATTTAAGATTACAATTTGATTAGAAAATATTTAGAGTGAAATAACTTACTAAATCCAAATTATGCAATAATCGTCTATTGATAACCATCATTTTGTGGGTAATTAGGCCCCAAAAGATCTAAATCACGCTGTGCAATTGGGAAATTAATATAATGTGATTTCCAATTAGTTCGTGGGTTTTTAGCACCTAGATTCGCTGGAAAATATTTTCCATCTCCAGCATAATTTGTAATTTGTCTATCAATAACAGCCTGTCCCATACGTTTTAATGTAAACCAACGTTGTCCTTCAAAAGCAAGCTCGCGGGCACGCTCGTCCAATATATCTTGTTGCGTTACATTAGTTAATCGTGCTGCTTTTGCACGCTCTCTAATTGCATTGATATATGGTAACGGATCTCCTGATGAGTTCATTATAGCCTCAGCAGCTATTAGGTAGGTTTCTGCCAAACGATACACCACAATATTACTACGGTTTAAATAGGAATTTACATTATCGTCTAGTTGAGCAAATTTTATACACGATGAATGCATTCGCTTGTAATAATTTTTATACGTCTTGCTAGGATTACTCAAATCCGTAATTGGAGCATAGTCGTTTACTTCTAAACCAATTTTATCACCTGATGTATAGTAATATTTTAACCTAAAATATGTGTCATCATCACGAGTATCATTAGGGTCTTCAGCAAGCAACCCAAGTAAATATAAATTTGGTAAAATCCTTGAAAATCCTCGACCACCTTGCTCTAAATTAGCCTCAACACCTAGAATATTGAAGTATTGTGTAACATAATTGGCATTGATCATTGTCGCATTACCGCCTCCTAGCAAATCATCTTGTGATTGTATTACAAATAATGATTCAGAGTGATTGCGGTCACCAGCAAACACATCTGAGGTAGACTCTACTAAACTATGTGGACTACCCGCCCCTTCAATTACGTCTAAAGCTTGTTTTTTTGCTTCTTGCCAATCGCTTTGCCACATTGCAACTTTAGCTCTAACATGTTTTGCCGTTCCTTTTGTTACACGGCCAACGGTTCTCGTCCAATCTAAATGTTCAATGGCAAAATCTAAATCGCTTTTTAAAAGTGTAAATATTTCTTCTTCTGAGGATTTACTATCGACAACCTCAAATGCGTTATCAAAATTGATAGTTTCAGTGTTGACATAAATATTATTAAACATCCTGTATAAATAAAAATAAGAGTTCGCTCTAAAAAATTTGGCCTCGGCTATAATTTCATTTTTCGAATCTTCATTTACACCTTCGACAACTTCTGCTGCATTAATGATTGCAGTCGCTTTGTTTGTAATATTGTAAAAATGTTTCCAAAACAAAGACGACACAAAATTAGCCCCTTGATCTACTGGCGAAATACCGCTTTGATAGCGCCCCATTATACCAGTATATCCTGAACGAGAAAAGGCTAAATCACTACGCGACGACATGAGAACCGCTCCCATAAAATCTTCGGTGCGTGTGTCATAGCGATCACGGTTAAATTTATACAAACTAACAACACCAGATTTTAGTCCGTCTTCAGTAGTATATATATAGCCAGAATCAATCAAAGTACTTGGCTGTTCTTCTAAAAACTCGTCACAAGACATCAGTACAAAAAACAAGGCTAAAACTAGCAAAGAACAACTTTTCAGGTTCGAATAAAAGAATGTTATTTTCATGACATTATTATTTTTAATTTAAAATTTAACTTTTACTCCAAGGGTAAATGTTCGAGAATCTGGATAACCAGTATCATCGGGCGAGAAAGTGCTACGAATATTTACTTCTGGACTATAACCAATATAATCTGTTTTTGTAAACACATTTGTTACCGTTCCATAAAACCTAACTTTTTCTAGATAAATTTTTTCACTAATGTGTTTAGGCAAAGTATATCCTAGGCTTATAGTACGTAATCTAATATAAGACGCATCTTTAATCGCCAAAGTGTTTAAATACGATGGTCTTGAATCAAAATTTGGACGAGGGAAATTATCTGATGGATTTTCTGGTGTATAATAATCAACTTTAACACCATTTAATTTGCCCTGTAACGTGCCACCATTATTATACTCTGATAAAAATGGATTTCGTTTGATCGCCCCTTGAACAGCGTAAAAATCCAATAATAGATCAAACCCTTTGAAAGACATTGTTGTAGACAAAGAGCCAAACCAATCTGGATTTGGGTCTACAAACACTCTATCCTCTGGTGTAATCCGTCCATCTGGGGTACCTGTTTTATTCCCATTCTCATCTACACCATTGGTATCTTTGACTCGAATATCCCCTGGTCTTAGATTATCCTGCACAGTGCTAGACTCTGGATTGGCTTGGGGGGCGTTTTCAAAATCATCGCCCTCTTGCCAAATACCATCAAATTGATATTGGTAAATCACACCTACTGGTTGCCCCACGTAATAATTATAAGTGTCATCTTCTAAAATAGGATTGCCGTCACCATCATCGTATAATTCTAGTATTTTATTACGATTATTTGACCAATTCGTAGATACAGACCAATGGAATTTTTCATTATTAATAATGTTAACTGTCAAACCAATTTCAATACCTGTATTTTGTAATTCACCGGCATTAAAAAACGTATACTGAAATCCTGTAGTTGAGGGCACACCACGTTTAAGTAATAAATCTGTTGTACGTGCATCATACCAGTTAAAACTACCAACCAAAATATGCTTAAATACTGAAAAATCTAAACCAATATTTGCAGTCGTGATATGTTCAAATTTTAAATCCGTATTAGGTAATATTTTGGATGGTGAATATCCCGAAACTGATTCTTGATTAAAGATATAATTTTGACCGTCCGCCGTAAATAATGAGGTATAAGGTTTCACCAAACTGTTCACCAAAGAGCCATAGCTTAAACGAAGTTTCAGCTCTTGTACAGCACTTACGTTTTGCATAAATTTCTCTTCGTGCATTTTCCATGCAAATGATGCCGCAGGGTTAAAACTCCATTTGTTATCAGCAGAGTTTACCGAAGAACCATCGTACCTACCCGTTGCAGTGAACAAATATTTATCATCAAAATTATAACGTAACCTGCCCATAAATGATGATAAACGTCGCTTACTTTTATCACGATTGACAGAAACATTCCCAATGGCATTTGTGATACCATCATATCCTAAACTTTCATTGCTAAAACCTTCACCTTGTGTAAAAGTTTTGCTGTGTTGGTTTTCCTGAATAGATTGCACCAACGTTGCATTAAATTTATGTTTATCTCTAAACGATGTATCCCAGGTCAATATATTTTCAATAAGGTAAGATTCCGCCAATCTATTGTCAATACGTGCTCTACCGCGGACATCATCTCCTGCTGAACTCAATGATGATTGATATTGTCCACGTTCCGATGTACGACGTGTTAGGTTTCCTTTAAATTGATATTGTAACCCATCCATAATTTGCCATATAGGTGTTACATTAATGACAAAATCGTTCCCTTTTTCATCATTACTTTGCTCACGTAAATTCCAAATTGGATTCACAGCTGATAATTCTTCGCCACTTGGAAACCGCGTCAAATTTCCATCATCATCGTAGGCTTTACCTAACGGAGAAAATGTAATAACATTAACATTAGCGGCTCTTTCAGTATCATCATTTAAAATATTTAAATCAAATTTTACAGATAGCTTTTCATTTATTGTTTGGTCAACATTCAAACGAAGCGTTTTACGCGTGTAGCTCGATTGTTTTAGTATACCATCTTCTTTAAAATAATTCATACTAGCAAACACTTTTGTTTTTTCACCACCGCCACTTAAACTTATCGACTGACTATTAACAAAACCATCTCTTACTAAGAGATCTTCCCAATTTACAAATTCGTTGTTTTCAATAGACTTTAATTCTAACTCAGAAAAAACATCTTCATCATTTGAATACTCATCGCCATCATTATTTGTTCTATGCGCTTCACGTCGTAATTGAGCAAACTCCTGACCACTGTACACATCAAAATTTCTTTCGATAGATTTGGTGGTTATAAACCCATGATAATTAACACTCACTCTGTCTTTTTTACCCCGTTTAGTTGTAATGAGCACGACACCGTTTGCCCCACGTGATCCGTAAATGGCTTGTGCTGAGGCATCCTTTAAGAACTCAATAGATTCAATATCATCAGAATCAATATCTTCTATTCCCCCATCTCTAATAATACCATCGACAACATAAATGGCACTAACGTTACCTTCGATGGAACCTTTTCCTCTAAAAATAATCTCAGAAGTGCCACCAGGCCGAAGTGTTCCTCCACCTACATTGACTTGCAAACCAGCTATTCTACCACGTAATTGCTCGTTGACATCAGATGTTGGTGTTAACAATGCTTTGTCCAAATTAGTCGTTGCAACAGCATTTACAATATCACTTTTCTTCTGTTTACCATAACCAACAACAACAATTTCATCTAATGCATCTGTATCATCTTGTAAAATTATGGTTGAATTTCCGTCAGAGGCAGCGACTTCTTGGATTTTAAAACCCACATATGAAATCACCAAAATAGATGAGGAATTAGCTACAGATAGAGTGAAATTACCATCAATATCTGTTGATGTTCCATTATCTGTTCCTTTTTCTGATACCGATGCGCCTGGCAAAGGTTTATTATCTGATGCCGCAATTACCTTTCCTTTAATCGTTGTTTGGGCTATTAATGTTAGCGAACCAAATAACAGAAAAAAGCATAAGAAGGCTTTTATAACTCTCGACTTTTGAAATGTTAACTCCATGAATTAGTTGATTTGATTTAAATTATTAACAGGGAAAAGGCTTGACTCTCTCGCCAGAACAAATCTTTACCATCTTTCACCAAATTTAATATCAAATAACCATGACATTGGTGATTTCAACTCAGATAAAAACTGAACATTCCGATTTTCAGCTATTTATACTAAAGGATTTTAAAACTGAAAGTGTTATAAACATTAATCTTATAGACCCTTTTATTTTATACTAATAAAAAGCACAAAATAATCGATAAAATCGCTTTGTAGTGGTAAAGTCTAGGTAAAATGAGACCAGAATAGCCTTAGAATTTTAAAATATAATCCACTAGCCCCTCTTTATGAGTTAAATCTAATTGTTTTCGCAGGCGGTATCTTTTTGTCTCCACACTTTTTATTGAAATATTTAGTAATGGAGCAATTTCTTTTGATGATAAATTCAGTCTAAGATAGACACAAAATTTCAGGTCATTCGGTGTTAAACTTGGATGAGCAATTTTAATCTTATCTAAAAAATCTTTATCAGCATTGTTAAATGCTTGTTCAAAGAATTCCCAGTCTTTGTTATTTTTCAGGTTGGCATCTATTAATTCTATAGTACGTTTAACATCTTCCTTTTTACTGGTGTTTTTTAACTCTTTCTTTATTTCACCCAACAATTCATTCTTTTTGATAATGCTCATCGTCGAGATTGCCAACTCTCTGTTTTTACTTTCAATATCTTGATTTAATTTCTCATTCTTAACCTGTGTTACCTGCCTTTCGTTTTTAACTTGTTCGTACCTCAATATTCTTTGGTAGTAAAATCTGTAAGTTCTATGAATTAAATAACCTAGTGCAAATAGCATTAAAAAAAATATAATAATTGCTAGGTTAGAAATGTACCAAGGTCGTTTAACTTCAAATTGAAAAGACACCACATTGCTCGTTATCTGATTACCAACTTTTGCCCTAATTTCTAGACTATAATCACCATAAGATAGATTTTCAAATTGAAATTTTGAAGATTTACTCCAGCTACTCCAATAATCTGTCTGCCCATTTAGTTTGTATTGATAGTCAATATTCAGAAATTTATTGTAATCTGGCACTGAACAGCTAAAACTTAAAGTGCCATACTTGTATTCAAGTTGAGTGCTTGTGTCTAAGGGAAGTATAGTAACATTATCATGCAAATCAAAGAGTTCTATTTTATTTAAATATATAGTGTATTCAAAGTCTTCATCAATTTTTGTCGTATCTAAAGTTAAATAACCGTTAGAGGTTCCCAGCACGTAACGGTTATTTTTAATACGCTGTATGTTTTCAAACCCAGCAACCCCCTTTCTCAAACCTAAAGGCATGGCAATATGTTTTAACTTTAGTTTATTTGTCAAATGATCGATTTCTAGAAAACTGATATTGTTATGCGAAAACACCCATAATTTACCCACCTGATCAACAGCTATTTTAGCAGACTTTAAAGTTGATACCATCGCGCTCAAAACAGCATTTTTTTGAAATTGTTCTTTACTCCTTATATAATTGAAAACACCATCTTCGGAGCCATACAAAATATCACCTTTATAAGAAATCAAACTCGAATTTTTTCCCAATTCGAGCTCAGAGTGACGTTTAATATCAATGACCTTGTTAAAAGTTGAATCTAACTGTATTCTATAAACGCCTTTGTACTCATGATTTACTAATATTTGATGGTTCTTGTTAATTTCGAAAAAACGTGATGAGTTTTTAAATCCTTTAATTTTATTTCTTACCTGCCACTTATTTTTGTTTTTTTTCAACACATATAAACCATCATAATTACCTTGAAGCAACAGGTCGCTATGATTAGGGACTTCACTAAAATTCCATGCTCCCAAAATAGAACTTATTTTTGTTGCAGAATTATTTTCTATTAAGAAAGTTCCAAGGTGATGCCCACAAAACAAATGACCGTCAGCACCTTTAAACAAACTCCATACCTGACCAGAAGTACCATTGACAAACCTAAATTTTAAATCCTTAGACGTTAACGGTTTATAAAACAAGCCCTGATTAGTGCCAATATACAAAATATCATCCGATATAAGCGTTGTATAAACAGTACCAAGCACCCCATTATAATCCATAAATGCTTTTATTGGAGAGTTGACATTTATACAGTTGATACCATTGTCCAGACCTGCCCAAACATTGTTTTCACTATCTTCGAATAACGAAAGAACGGTATTGTTATTGAGACCTTTCTTTTGGTTTATTTCATATAAAATTTCACCATTTTCACTTACTTTAATTAATCCATTAGAAATCGTACCCAAAATAAAACTACCATCTTTAAGCTGAATACTACTAAATATCGTCAACTTTTGAAATCTTTGACTAGAAGGCATATTCAAAGAAACAAGTTTGTCTTTATTTAGTTGAAAAAAACCTGAATCACGTAATAAAATCAATAGGCTTTCTTCTCTTTGAAAAACATTAATAACGCGTTCTTTTATAACCCGCTCATCATTGACCAAAAGTTTTGGACTACCCTTTTCTAATGCATATATACCCTTATTAGCAACATGATAATAGATGTGATTGTTGACATTAAATACTTTATAAATAACATTTTTAGAAACAATCGTCTTAAAACGTTCTTTGGCTTTATTGTAAAAATATAGTGCGTGACTAGATTGAAATAAAATCCATTCATTATAATCTATAATATTCCAAATTTGATCATCATTTATAGTCTCATCACCCAGTTTTGGAATAAGGGAATTATAATCTAATTGCCCTAACTCATTTCTCTCCCAATACCCAAATTCCTCATAACAGCCAGAGTAAATTTTATTGTCTATGACTTTTACGGATCTTAGAATTGTATTGTTCGGTGATAAATATGTTGTCCATGCTGAACCATTGAACTCAAGCAATCCAGTATTATTTGCAACATAAATAACCCCTCGTGAATCTTGAGAAATCATCCAATTCTGATTATCAGCGACATAATCAGCTGTCGTATAAACTTCTATAAGCGGCAGTTCTTGACTATAGGAAATCAAGGATACCAACATTAACATGCAATAAAAACAAATCTTCATTATTAACTTTAGGCAATAGTTCTATTATATCTTGATTTGATTATTGTAAACCGTGCACATAGAAACCTAACAAATAAAATAGTTTTTATAAATGATAAAATACCCAATATTTTCATAACTTGTAACACTTTTTATGTGAGTAGCATCATTAATAGCGCAGCGAGAGACCCTCCAACCAAAGGCCCAAAAACAGGAATCCAAGCATAGGACCAGTCACTTGGCGCTTTGTTTTTGATCGGAAGCAGGGAATGCATGATTCTAGGTCCTAAATCTCGGGCAGGATTTATAGCATAACCTGTAGTGCCACCTAAAGACAAACCAATTGACCATACCAAAAATGCCACTGGCAGAGCACCGAGAGAGCCTAAACCAATTACCGCTTTGGTATCACTGATTGTGGCATCTGCAAAATATAAAATAGTAAATATTAAAACAAAAGTGCCAACACATTCACTAAAAAAATTGGTAAAAATATTTCTAATGGCTGGAGTTGTACAAAAGACTGCTTTTTTAGCACTAGCATCTTCGGTTACTTCAAAATGGCTTTTATAAGTCAACCAAACTACTGACACTCCTAGCATTGCGCCAATCATTTGAGCCAATACATACATTGGCACATCCGCCCAAGGAAACTTTCCAGCTACGGATAATCCAACCGTTACCGCAGGGTTGATATGAGCACCACTATAAGGCCCTGCAATCACTACAGCCACATAAACAGCCAAAGCCCAACCAGTAGTAACCACAAAAAAACCACTGTTGTTACCAATCGTTTTATTAAGAACTACATTGGCGACAACGCCTCCACCAAGTAAAAGCAATATTGCTGTTCCAATAATTTCCGCTACAAATGGTGTCATTTAATGTTGTTTTTTGTCCAATATTCCAAAGCATCAATCGCTCTATACCAATTCTCAATATTGATTTCTATTTCTATTCTATCTTTTATAGGTTCAAATATCTTGTCAGTTTCCCATATTTCCTGAATTTCTTCGAAATTTTCCCAGTAACCAACTGCCAAACCTGCCAAAAACGCCGCTCCCATTGCAGTAGTTTCTACAACCTTTGGTTTGACAGTCATTGTATCTAATACATCAGACTGAAACTGCATCAACATATTATTGATGGTGACACCGCCATCTACCCTAAGTTCTTTGATAGAAATATTAGCATCGTCTTCCATCGCTTTCAAAATATCCATAGTCTGAAAAGCAATAGATTCTAAAGCCGCTCTGGCAATATGTGCATCCGTACTTCCTCTAGTCAACCCAAATATAGTACCTCTAGCATACTGATTCCAATGTGGTGCGCCCAAACCAGCAAATGCAGGAACAAAATAAACGCCATCAGAACTTTCTACAGAAGATGCCAATCGTTCAACATCAGATGAGTTTCTAATTATTTTCAAACTATCGCGCAACCATTGCACGACCGCTCCCGCAATAAACACACTCCCTTCTAGGGCGTAAGTTGTTTTGTTATTTATTTTCCAAGCAACAGTTGTCAATAAATTATTCTTTGATACAATTGGTTTTTCACCAATATTCATGAGCATGAAACAACCTGTGCCATATGTGTTTTTCACCATACCAGGTTTTGTGCACATTTGTCCAAATAAAGCGGCCTGTTGGTCACCTGCAATTCCTGCAATAGGAATTTTAGTATCATAAAACGTTGATTTTGTATGGCCATAAATTTCACTAGATTGTTTTACACTTGGCAACATATTTTTTGGAATTGTGAGCAATTCTAACAACTCATCGTCCCAATCCATCGTGTTGATATTAAATATCAAAGTTCGTGACGCATTGGTCACATCTGTGATGTGTTGCGCTCCTCTAGTAAAATTCCATATTAACCATGTATCAATAGTCCCCAATATTAAATCACCCGCATTTGCTTTGGCTCTGGCGCCACCAACATTATCCAATATCCATTTTATCTTGGTACCCGAAAAATACGAATCAATAACGAGACCTGTTTTGGTTTTAAACAAATCTGTTTTCCCAGCTTTTTTGAGTTCGTCACAATAACCCGATGTCCTTTTGTCCTGCCACACAATCGCATTGTATATTGGTTTTCCAGTAATTTTGTCCCATACTACAATTGTTTCTCTTTGATTGGTGATGCCAATAGCGGCTATCTGCTCGGCATTTAATCCTTTTTTAGCAACGGCTTCGGCTGCGACACCCGCTTGCGTCGACCATATTTCTGTTGGATCATGCTCTACCCAACCCGGTTTAGGAAAATATTGTGTAAATTCTTTTTGCGCCATTGAGACTATTTGGCCTTTCTTATTAAATATGATAGCTCTTGAACTCGTTGTACCTTGATCCAAAGACAATATATATTTTCCCATCATCATTTTAATACGTATTGTTTTGCTACACTAATAAACTTCAAAATCTGCTCTGTTCTCCAATCATCGGTTTCATTGAGTTCAACTCTGATAAGTTCACCAACCATAGGAGCAATTTCTATGGCAGCTTTTGCATCTAAAAACAAAACCCTTACGCGTCTTGCCAAAATATCTTCAATAGTTCGAGCCATTTCATATTTTACTGCCCAGATTACCTCTGCTTTAGTAAACCGCAACCGTGGATGTAATTGCTCTCCTAAAATTGGATTTTCCTCTATCGTTTTTTCAATTCCTTTGCGGTCTGTTCCATAAATATGTAAATGACTGGATCTGTCAACCAATCCATTAGCACCATGAATCAACAAATTTTGTGTTTTGCATGCTACGTCGGGCAATTTCTTTAGTTTTATGATTCTATTGACTGTGTCTTGTGCTACTTTTCGGTATGTCGTCCACTTGCCACCTGTTATGGTGACTAATTCAGAGTCCGAAACTACAATCTTATGGCTTCTAGATATCTCTTTGGTTTTCTCGGATTTATCCTTTGGTGCTGCCAATGGTCGTAACCCAGCAAAAATGCTTAATACATCTTCTTTGGACACTGTTTTGTTCAAATACCTATTAGCTGTAGAAATAATAAAATCAACTTCTTCATCTAAAGGTTTTGGCTCTAAACTATGGCTATCCAGAAGAGTATCAGTCGTTCCAACAATAACTTTGTCATGCCATGGCACTAAAAACAATACACGTCCATCATTCGTTTTTGGAATCATGATGGCGTCCTTTCCAGGTAAAAAAGACTTATCGAACACCAAATGAATCCCTTGGCTTGGACGAATGCTATCCTTAACATGACAATTATCCATCTTCAAGACTGCATCCGTAAAAACACCTGTTGCATTAATGACGGTTTTAGCCTTCACATTATATTCCGAATCCGTTTCTGTATCCATTGCTACAACCCCGTCAACAATACCTTTTTCATTTTTAAGCAGATTATTCACCTTGAAATGATTGAGAACAGTTGCGCCATATTCAACACAGCTTTGTGCTATGTTTATCGCCAATCGCGCATCATCAAATTGTCCATCATGGTACACTACTCCACTTTTTAGATTATCAGAATTGATAGTTGTTAACCGTGAAATGGTTTCTTTCTTTTTTATTCTTTTTGATGTACCAAAACTTAATTTTCCTGATAAAAGATCATATATTTTCAACCCAATCGTATAAAAAAAATTGTCCCACAATTTATAGTTTGGAATGATGAATGACTGGTTACTTACCAAATGTGACGCATTTTTAATCAATAATCCTCTCTCGTACAAAGCTTCTCGCACCAAATCTATATTACCTTGTGCCAAATAACGTACACCACCGTGCACCAATTTTGTACTTCTACTCGATGTTCCTTTCGCAAAATCCACCTGCTCCAACAACAATGTCTTGTACCCTCTTGTCGTACAATCCAATGCTACTCCCAAGCCTGTAGCACCACCACCAATAATAATGACATCCCAATTTTCGTTGGTTTTGAGATGATTAATAAGAAACTCTCTGTTAAACAAAATACATGCTTATAATTAAGATTATTTTAAATATACACATAATTATGCTCACTCGAAACAAAATGAAACATATTTACACTAAATTTTTGATAAAAATCATTTCGTTTTGTTTCGTTTTGTATATTTGTAATATTAATGAAGCGACATCAAGACATATTGAATAAACTTGAAAAAGAAAAATATTTGGAAGTCCTAGACCTCTGTAATATTCTAGATGTATCTGCCGTCACCATTAGAAAAGACCTAAAAACCTTAGAACAAAAAGGTTTATTGTATAGAACCCATGGTGGTGTATCCTTAAAAAACCCATACATAAATGAAAGAACGGTTATTGATAAGGAAAAACTTTCTATTGAAGAAAAAAATGGAATAGCACAATTAGCAGCTAATCGTATTGTAGAAAATGATTCTATCATGATTGCTTCTGGCACAACTGTACAAGCATTTTCCAAATTTATCAAACCAAAAAACAAGCTAACAGTTATTACCTCATCTCTCAACGTTGTGCTCCATTTGATCAACGACAGCAATATAGAAATCCTACAACTTGGAGGCTATATAAGGCATAATTCAGCATCCGTTATTGGCAATTATGCCGAATGTATTCTGAGAAATATTTCGTGTAGCAAATTATTTTTAGGTGTTGATGGTATAGACCTAGAATATGGAATTTCTACGACCAATTTGGAAGAAGCCGAGCTCAATAGAAAAATGTTGTCCGCAGCACAAAAAGTTATTGTACTTGCTGACTCTTCAAAATTTGGGAAAAAGAGCTTTGCTAGAATATGTAATTTATCTCAAGTTGATGAAATTATAACTGACCATGGCATTTCTAAGCTCGTCAGAAAAAAACTTGAAGAAAAAGAGATAAGAGTCACAATCGTTGGCGAATAAATTTATTACTCATGAAACAAGAACCTTTATTATTTATATTTTTTTTTGTAATTATATCATGTAATCCCCAAAAAAAGAACAAGACTGAAAACATAAAACCGAATATCCTCTTAATCGTTGTCGATGATCAAGGTTATGCGGACTTTTCCCCTTTTGTCAACCATGACAAAACTATTTCAACACCTAATATCAGCAGACTAGGTAAATCTGGAACAGTCTTTACACAAGCCTATGTTACGGCTCCTGTTTGCAGTCCTTCAAGAGTTGGAATTATAACAGGTAAAAACCAATTTAGATGGGATAAACCTGCAAGTTGGGGCCCTGGTTTGCCTGATGATGTAAAAACCATTGCCGAATATTTAAAAGGTGCTGGTTATGAAACCGCACGCATTGGCAAAAATGATTTGGGAAGAAACTTTCATAAAAACGATGTAAGAGAGTATCCATTAAATCACGGATATGATGAATTCTTAGGTTTCTCTGCTCATGCGCATGATTATTGGCTAAGCTCGCAATCAATCAAAGACCGAACGCCAGACCCTTATGGAACAAGTGCTTTACTGGGTCCGTTAATGCACAATATGGGAGAAAAAAGCTATGATAAAGGATATCTCACCAATATATTGACCGACGAGTCTATAAAATTCATAAAAAGAGAGCGAAACCAACCTTTCTTTTTAACCTTATCATATAATGCTGTACATCATTTAATCCATGAAGTACCCAAAAAGTATTTGGACAAATACAATGTCAAGGAAATACCTAATTATGACCCTGATAGCTTAATCGCCTATAACAATCATAAAGCAGGCTCTTACTCTGCTTATTACGACAAATATTCCCGTGTTGGGGCCATCAATACAAGTGATTTGCGGAAATACTATTTAGCAAATTTAAACTGCTTAGATGATAATATTGGACGTGTTTTAGACGCATTGAAAACCGAAGGACTGGAAAATAATACACTTATCACTTTTATATCAGACAATGGAGGCTCCCCTCTTACTGGTTCCAATAATGCGCCACTGACTGCAGGTAAATACTCATTATGGGAAGGTGGTATCAGAGTACCGATGGCTATAAGTTGGCCAAATCATATTGAAGCTGACAAGATTGAAACCCGTTATGTATCTGCCACAGATATTTTGCCAACACTAACGAACGCTGCTGGCGCAACTATAACCGACAAAGATATTGATGGCATTAGTTTATTTAAACCACAAAACGACCGATTACTTGTATGGAAATGGCAAAAAACATGGGCTGTTAGAAAAGGGAAATGGAAACTAACAAACGCTAAAGAAAACCATTGGAAAAGTGAACCATCCGCCCAATATATTGCGCCAATACGAAATGATCTAACTTTAAAACTATTTGACATCGAATCTGACCCTGGGGAACGGAATGATTTGGCAAAACAACATCCTAAAAAAGTTGAGGATCTAGAAAAAGACTATAAAGATTGGTGTTCTAAAAACATTAAGGGCTTAAAAAAGCAAAAAAATTAAGTTTTTTCCAAAAAACACCAATTTATATTTACAATTAATAAAATTTGTTTAATATTGAGCAATATTCCTAATTTAGTTTGATACGCAAAAAAGAGGAAGTCGCATCAGATTAAACAAATTAAGATCATCTTGATAGACAATTATAATGTCTAAAGTACACACAAATAATGAAAAGTTATTAGTTCAACAGCTTTTGGTGGGGAATGAAAAAGCCTTTAGCAAATTGTTTAATACTTATCGAAATGACCTATACAAATTCGCATTGAGTATGGTTTTTTCAAAACCGTATGCCGAAGAAATTGTCCAAGATGTGTTTTTGAATTTGTGGTTAAAACGTGACACTCTAAACCCAGAATTGTCGCTTAAATCATACCTTTTTACAATTGTCAGAAATAAAACCATTTCATTCCTTAAAAAAGCGGCAAATAATGAAAAATTACGACAAGAAATTTTTTATACAAGTCAAAAGTCTGTAAATCCGACGGAGATCTATATCCGTGAAAAAGAATTAAAGATTATAAAGGAAAAAGCTTTAAGCTTACTACCACCCAAAAGACGATTAATTTTTGAAATGTCAAGAAACGATGGTAAAAGCTATGAAGAAATTGCTAAAAATTTAGGACTCTCTCCAAATACAGTAAAGAACCAAATGAGCATGGCTTTGAGCACACTTCGAGAATTTTTATTAAATAATCAAGATATCATATTTGTCTTATTCCTTTTCTCTAAAAATTGGCTCTAAGCAATTTAATATTCAATTATTTTTTTTAACCATTTTTTAACATTAGAGCCTTTATTACCACCACCTTAAGTCCATCTCTCTCTTAATTTTTACAAAAATTTATAAAAAAATATTTACTTCGAATGGTATTCTTTGGAGTCTCAAGAGTATTATATGTACACGATCGTAAAAATGAAGACAAAAGAAATGAAAGAGTTGTTTATAAAATACATTAAACGTGAATGTTCTGAAAAGGAATCACAACAAATTGTAGATTACTTTAAAAACTCTGAAGATTTATCTGATGTCCCAACCATAGAGTCTGTATGTGAATTATTGAGTAAGTACCCAGATATGGAAGACGTTGTGGCAAATCGCATTTACAACAACATACTAAACACAACACAAACAACTCCATTTAGAAAGAAATACCATTTTTTGAAGTATGCGGCAGCAGCTATTATATTTTTAGGGATAAGTTATTTCTATCAGCAAGGTTATTTCTCAAATAAAACAAAACTTGTCATTCCATCAGAAAGTATCACTTTGGAATTAGAAAATGGGAATATTCAAATTATAAATGAAGATGGCTCTATTAATATCGTGGATGACAACGGTCATATTCTTGGAAACCAAAATGGTCATCAATTGGTCTATAGCAATGATATTGCACAGGAAAAATTAGATTATAACACATTAACGGTACCTTATGGCAAACGATTTTCAATACAGTTATCAGATGGTACAAATGTGCATTTGAATTCAGGAACATCATTAAAATACCCTGTTAATTTTATCAAAGGAGAAAATCGACAAGTGTTTTTAAATGGAGAAGCCTTTTTTGATGTGGCATCAGATAAAGCCCATCCATTTATTGTAAACGCAAAAGACTTGAATGTTCAGGTACTAGGCACCAAATTTAACGTAACCAATTATCAAGAAGATACTAAATCGGAGGTAATTTTGGTTGAAGGTTCGGTAGAGATGAGTTCTGAAAACACCGTTCTGGAAAGCGAGAAAATCATTCTCAAGCCTGGTTTTAAGGGTGCATATGACAAATCATCCGGCACCATTGCTACCAAAAAAGTAAACACTTCACTTTACACCTCTTGGGTGTCTGGTAATATTATTTTCAGGAATGCCCCCTTCGATGCTATCATCAAGAAATTAAAGCGACTGTACAACGTAACCATCATCAATAATAACGAGCAACTCGCTCAAAAAAGTTTTAATGCAAATATTGATGTGAACAACGAAAGCATCGAACAGGTTTTGAGTTATTTCAAAGAGTTGTATAATATTGAATACACCATTGAGAATAATGAAATTACAATCAATTAAATAAAACGGATAATCACCATTAAATATATAAAATATGAACAAACTAATTAATTTTATTGGTTGTACCCTTTGGATTTTCAGACTTGATTTAAAGACGAAATTGTCGTTCGTTTTTCTTTTCACGACGGTTTTCGCATTACAAGCCAATTCTTCTTATTCGCAAAACATCAAAATTTCTTTGAATATGGGAAATGCATCGGTTTCGGAAATAATTGACGAAATCGAAGCAAACACAGAATTCAAATTCCTTTTTGATGTAGAAGACGTGAACCTCAACCGTCTAGTTTCTTTAAAAGTAAAGCAAGAGAAAATCAATAAAGTATTAGATCAGCTTTTTTCGGGAACAGAAACGACTTATAAAATAGAGAACAGTAGAGTTTTGTTACGTCAAATTACTTACAAAGAGCAGCCATCGAAGGAGAAAGCCCTTGCCAAGATAAAACAAAAGCAAGACTTGCAAATAAATGGAACAATCACCGATGAGAAAGGAAAACCCCTACCAGGTGCCAGTATCGTCGAAAAAAACACTGAAAATGGAGCATTGGCTGACACCGAGGGAAAATTCTCTATAACCGTTGCTAATGAAAATGCCATATTAGTGGTGTCTTTTATTGGTTATAAAACCTTAGAAGTTACCGTTGGTAACAAAAAAGAGTTCGATATTAAATTGTCTGAGTCTGATGAGCTTGATGAAGTAGTCGTGGTAGGTTATGGTACTGTAAAGAAATCTGATTTAACAGGAGCTGTAGCATCAATAAGTGCTGATGAAATGGTAAAAGGTGGTATCGTCAGTAATGTTGGACAAGCTATTCAAGGTAAAGTTGCTGGCGTTGTTGTTACACAAAACTCTAGCGCTCCTGGTGGTAGTATTTCTGTACGAGTAAGAGGGTCTAATTCCATAAGTGGGTCTAATGAACCTTTATATGTAGTGGATGGTTTTCCTACTGGAAAAGGCTTTAATATTAACCCGTCGGACATTGCGTCTATGGAAATTTTAAAAGATGCTTCTGCAACGGCAATATATGGTTCTAGAGGTGCTAATGGCGTTGTTATTATTACAACCAAAAGAGGAGAAACTGGAAAAAGCGAAATTTCTTACAGTGGACATTACGGTACTCAAGTACCCATTATCCCTTTCGATTTATTAAATGCAAAGGAATATATGCAACTGGCTAATGACCTTTACAAAGAAACGCCTGGTCAGGATACAGATTTTGGCGCATTCACACAATCACAGTTAGATAGTGATGTTAACACTGATTGGGTAGATGTTGCAACTAGAGCTGCACAGGTACAAAGTCATAATATTCAGATATCTGGAGGAAATAAAAATACAAAAGCTATAATGACCGGTGGGTACTTTAACCAAGAGGGTGTACTTAAAAACACTTCTTTTAACAGGTACTCTGGAAGGGTTAATCTTGATCAAAAGGTAAATGAGTATATTAAAGCTGGGGTTTCCTTTATGGCACAAAGAGAAGTCTCCAACTTACAGAACTACAGAGGCAATATTGTAAATTCCAATGTATTACGAAGTATATTAATTTATAGCCCTTCAGTTCCAGTGTATAATTCTGATGGGACTTTTGCAAGACCTCCTGGGGGTAAAGGAGATAATCCTCTTGCCAATCTCTTATCTAGAAAAAATGAAAAAGTTTTAGATAAATTTAATGGAACATCCTATATAGAAATAAAACCGATTAAGAATCTCGTCATTACCAGTCACTTGGGCACACTTATCGAAAGAGGTAGTGTTAAAAGATACTTATTAAAAAGCTCCTATCAAGGTAGTATAGACGGTGGTAATGCTCAAGTAACACGATACGAATCAACACATAACCTCATAGATATAGTAGCAAACTATGATAAAAAAATCAATGACAGTAATAATTTTAATGTTTTGGGAGGATACTCATATGAAACGTTTAGTAATGAACGTTTATTCAATGAGGTTTATGGATTTTCTACAGACCTCTATGAAGCAAATAATCTAGGTGCCGCTTCTAATGTAAGACGAGTTACCTCTAACAAGAAAAATAACCTTTTATCATCTGTATTCGGTCGATTTAATTATTCGTTGCGGGACAAATATTTATTTACAGGAACCTTACGTTTTGACGGTTCTTCTAGATTTGGGAAAAACAATCGTTGGGCAACGTTTCCTTCTGTAGCATTTTCTTGGAAAGCTATCAATGAGCCATTTATGCAAAACTCTAGTTTGTTTTCCGATCTAAAACTAAGATTCAGCTACGGAAAAACAGGGAATCAGAATATTGGTGATTATCTTGCATTTGCTTTACTAAGTAATGCGAGATACACTTTTGACGGATCAGGAAACGATACGGCAACAAGGCTAAGCACCTCAACACCAGCTAATAATAACCTAAAGTGGGAAACAACATCTCAATACAATCTAGGCGTTGACCTTGGTTTGTTAGAAAATAGATTTACCATCACTGTCAATGCCTATTATAAACTAACCGATGACTTATTAATTAAAGCCAACTACCCTTCTTATTCTGGATACACTTCTGGGCTTAGGAACATAGGATCTGTATCTAATAAGGGTATTGAGTTTTCTGTGAACACAAAAAAAATCTCTGGTGATTTTTCTTGGGATGCCAGTCTTAATATAGCGGTTAATAAAAATTCTGTAGAAAGTTTGGGTGGAGAAGCTGAAATTGAAATCCGATCTTCCAAGCCTATAGGTTCAGTTTCTGTAGAGTCGTATGCTATCATAAGAGAAGGTGAATCTTTGGGTTCTTTATTTGGTTATGAATATATAGGAGTATTACAAGAAGGGGAAACATACGGTCCTCAACCTAAAGCGCTTCCGGGAGATCCCAAATTTAAAGATATTAATGGTGATGGCAAAATAACGTCTGATGATCGAACTATAATAGGTCAGGCGTACCCTACTTTTACTGCTGGTATGACAAACAAATTTACATACAAAGGTTTTGATTTATCTTTATTTATCCAAGGCAGTTTTGGAAACGATTTACTTAATATGACACGAATGAACTTGGAGTACAATCGTGCACGATCTGCTCTAAACCGTTGGACTCCTGAAAATACAGATACAGATATTCCAAGAAATGGTTTTTATAGTATTTCTGATGGAGGCTATATCAACAGTCATTTTATAGAAGATGCTTCTTTTGTTAGATTGACCAACACAACTTTAGGATATAGCTTCAACACAAAAAACTTCTTCGTAAAGTCTGGAAAAGTCTATTTTAACGCACAAAACTTACTTACAATAACAAGTTACTCTGGTTGGAATCCAGAAGTAAACACAAAATCTTATGAAAATGATCCTTCTGTAACGTTAAACAACACGTCAGGTGGGTCACAAACTGCAAATGCTGGGTCGGGTTTAGACTTTAACTCTTATCCTAATACTCGAGTATTTACCATAGGACTAAATTTAACGTTTTAACTGAAAAATAATATTTATATGAAAAACTTCAAAATAACAATACAAGCTTTTTTGATTCTATTTTTGCTTTCTTGTAACGATTTAGAACCAGAATTGTACAGTTCTCTTACAACAGCCAATGCCTACAGTACAGAAGCTGACATTAATGCGGCTCTTACTGGTGTTTATGCAGGATTAAATGGAAGCACAGTAGGAGACTATTATGTCTACTATGCAGGCAAGCTCGTAATGATTACGGATTATGCTTGTGATATGGGTTTTTCGACGGCATCGGGAGATCCGACTACAATGAGTACTTTTTCTTATGACGATAACAACCATTATTTTCGAGTTGATTGGCAAAGTATGTACCAAATGATCAGCAATGCCAATATCATTATCTCAAAAATTAAAGCAAGCTCTGTAGATGACAAGAAGAAAAAGGAAATAGAAGCACAAGCGAGATTTTTAAGAGCACTCGCATACAGAGACTTAACAGATGGATGGGGTGAAGTTCCACTCATAATAGATCAAGAAGATCCAGGAGAACTTTACAATATAAAACTATCCACTAGAGAAGAAGTTGACAAACAAATTATAGATGATTGCAAATATGCAATAGAAAACCTACCAGAGAGTTGGGGTAAAGAACGAATATCTAGAGTAACTAAAGGTGCAGCTTTGACACTTCTTGGTAAAGTCTATATGAGAGCTCATGATTATGAGAATGCGAAAATATACATAGATCAAGTTTTGGATTTAGAGCAAAAAGGCGTGTACACGCTAAACTCTGATTTTAAAGATGAATGGGCTGAAACAAATAAAAATGATGCTGGGATGATTTTTGGTGTGATGCATGAATCATCACTCAATGGTGGAGAAATTGTGAACCTTTTTGGTCCGAGGGATCATAAAGATGTTAAGAAAAGATGGCAGACTTTTGCTGTTTCTTTAGAGTTTTGGAGATCCTATTCAGACAAAGACCCTCGTAAAAAATTCTTTTATTATAATTACGAAGGGGCAACTCCTATAGATGATACCACTACAAAAGGTTTTCTATACCAAGTGCCTAACCCAGGACAAACAGCACCCCCAAACACTACGACAAAACTTATGCCAAGCGTAGCTACTAAAAAATACTCGTATGGTATTGTAAACAACACCTACCTTGATGGTCGTACGATTCAAATTTTCAGACTAGCGGATGTTATATTGTGTAAGGCAGAAATAGAAAATGAGCTTAATGGAGTTACTACTGCATTAACATACCTTAATAGGATTAGAGCTAGAGCAGGTGCTCCAGAATATGGTGGTTCTGATTCGGAGTTTCCTATTCCAGGATCAAAAGAAGAAATGTCTAGTGCTATTTTAGACGAAAGAGGTTTTGAACTTGTTTTCGAATACAAAAGAAGAGCCGATCTTATCAGGTTTAATAAATTTGTAGAAAAATCAAATGCTTATTTAAAAGCAAAGGGGCTTAGAGAAATCGTAACAGACAAACTAAAGAAATTTCCTTATCCCCTTACAGAAGCAAATCTTCATAATGAAATGGCATCTAAAAACGCTTCAAGATTGCCCTAATGTATGAGCCAAAAGCAAAAGATAATAATCGCTATAACGTTATTGATAATAGCATCTGTTATTTGGGTATATAACACTACCAATGTTCATATACAGAGCATTACACTAAATGATACTAAAAACCCTGCATTAGAAAGTCTTATTTCTATAAATTTAGATAAAAAGAAGAAGGTATATCTAACATATTGGGAATCAGATAGTGACATAAAAAAACAAACTAGTCTTACTACAGAATCAAAATATAAGCACGATATTTATATCCCTTTCTTAAAACCAAAAACGAAATACAGCTATAGAATCTTTATTGACGGTTTGATTGAAAAAAAAACAAAAGTTTTTGAATTTCAAACCAATCAAATACCATCGTGGCAAGATCATAAAAATTGGATTAAAGATAATGACCGTAATGCTTCTGAGTACTTAGATAATGGTTTTGTAATGATTTACTACAGAGGATATCCTGGTTATATCATAATGATTGATGAAAAGGGAAGAACCCGTTGGTATTGGCAAGACCAGCTAGGCGTAAGAATTGCAAAAATAACACCTAGAAACACCATTTTAGCGTTATTGGCACCTCCATCAAAAGATGAATTTAATCCTCATAAAAAGCAAAATAATGAGACCATAAATGTTAGAGAATACTATCTCAGAACAGGTAAAGTAGGTTTTCTTGGAGGGACTGAATTAGTAGAAATTGATTTCTCTGGCAAGGTATTATGGAGATTGAATATAGCAAATAAAGATCTTATTTTTCACCATGGTTTTTTTATGACCAAAGATTATAATATTGTAGGTATTTGTAGAGATTACAAATTGAAAACAATTGAAGTTAAGAACAAAAAAATAGACACGTTATGGGGTGACGCTATTGTGAAAATAGACACTTTAGGAAATATTTTAGATAAATGGTCTCCTTGGTCGGATTGGGATATTTCTAATGATGATAAAATAGAAGATCTTTATATGGATCGATTCCATTTTAATTCAGTTACCTCTGATACTGATGGGAATTATTTAGTATCAACCCCAATAGAAAATCAGATATGGAAAATAGACTCGAAAAAAAATAAAATATTGTGGAAGTTTGGAGAAAATGGTGACTTCAAAATGAGTCAATCTGATTTGTTTTATTTTCAACACGACATTCAAATTGATGAACAAGGTCATCTAATTCTTTTTGATAATGGTGATAATCCCAATGACACTACGCCTAAAGAACAAAGAATCTCAAGAACTCGATCTTTTGAGTTAAATGAAAAGACCATGACATCAATGTCTTTGATTAATGCAACATTGCCTTCATTGTTTTATACCGCTAGAATGGGAGGAACATCTTTGTTACCAAACAATAATATATTACAGACAAGTTCGAAAACAGGAGTCGTTGCTGCAACAGATAAAAAAGGCAATATACTTTGGAGTATGAGGACACCTTTTATTCCATACAAGGCAGAATATATATCTAAAAAAATTTGGGATAATCATCTAAGAAAATAAAATTAATGAGAAATGTTTTGATAATAATTTTAGTAGTTGCGACGACAACAATTGTTCATGCACAGCATTATAATAGTAAACAATTTGCTAGCAATAAACTAATTTATCCACCTGAGAAACCACTTTGGCAATCAGATTCATTAGGTACACAACGTGCAGTAGTGCAAGTAAATGAAATTGTGGATGAAGTTACCATAGATATACCTTGGCGTAATAGACATGTGAGAGCAAATCAAAAAATATATGTAGTAGATAGCTTATCGAATAGTTTTATGCCCACCAAAACAAAAAACATGGGATCTGAAAAAGGAACCATTAATTTTAAAACGGCAAAAAATAAGGGAATATATTATGTTTACTTTCTCCCTTATAAAATGTACGGACGTAAAAATTATCCAACCTTAGACTATAAGGTTTCAACACCTACCACTAAAAAGCTAACAGAAACCCCTAAAACAATAGCAAAGGTACTTAGAATAGAATCTATTGATTCATTTAACAGCAATAATCCTATGGAAATAATTGCTACGCAAAAAGAAACAAATACACTAAAAATAGGCTATAAAGAATATCGTGTTTTTATCGAAAAAAGAAACTACCCCATTATTATGAGAAAAAATCTTCCTCAGAGATGGGTAAAAAAAATGAATCAACCATTCCGTGATTCAGCCAAAAAAGGAGAAAATTTTACATTTCAATTGGGTGTTTGGGCCTTTGAAAAAAGTCTTGAAAACCTGAAGCTGACATTTTCTAACTTAAAAAATGAATCTTATACCATCAAATCTGATAAGATAAACTCGTTCAATGAAAAGGGTGTTGATTATACAGGAACGCCTTTTACAAAAACAGTTGATGTTCCAAAAGGAACTATACAACCACTTTGGATTGGATTGAAAATACCTGATAAAGCCCAAAAAGGAATTTATAAAGGAGAAGTTACGGTAACTGCAAAAGGCGTATCTACACAGAAATTTTTCTTTGAAATTAACATTTTAAACGAAGTTTCAGAACAAAGTGGTATAAATGAGCCTTGGAAGCAAACACGTCTAAATTGGTTGAATTCAACTTTAGCTCAAAAAAATGAAATCATCAAACCATATATCCCTATAAAAATAAAAAATAACACACTTTCTATTTTAGGTAGAAAAATTTCATTAGCCAATAATGGGCTACCTCAACAAATCGAAACTTATTTTTCTGAAACAATGACGGATATTCAGCAGAAACCTAACAAAATCTTGTCAGAACCATTCCAATTTGAAATACATGAAAACTCTAGTCAAAAAATGAACTTTAATACAACAACACCTCTAAAGTTTACTAAAAAAGAAGACGGTCTTGTCAAATGGATTGCTGTAACAAAAAACTCAAAAATAAAAGTGTTAATCAGTGGCACTTTAGAATTCGATGGGTTTATGAATTATGAATTAAAGGTTATTGCAAAAAAAGACTTAAATATACAGAACATTGATTTGAATATCCCTATGGTTTCAGAAAGTGCAAAATATATGCTTGGACTGGGTCATAAAGGAGGGCAACGCATTAAAAATATTGATTGGAAGTGGGACGTAACTCATAAAAACCAAGATGGTGTTTGGCTTGGAAACATAAACAGAGGGCTTCAAATAGGGTTTCGAGACGAAAAATACGAACGCCCTCTTAACACAAACTTTTATCTACAGAAACCTCTAGTTTTACCTAAATCTTGGGGAAACAAAAACAAAGGAGGTATTCATATAAAAGATCAGAAGAACAGTGTTTTAATAAAAGCATATAGTGGATCAAGAGCCATGCAAAAAGGAGATACATTATATTATAATTTCACAATGTTGATAACGCCATTTCATACATTACAGACTGACAAACAATGGAGCGAAAGATATTATCATGCATATAAACCTGTGGATTCTGTAATTGCTGCTGGTTCCAATATTGTAAATATCCACCATGCTAATGAAATAAACCCTTATATTAATTACCCTTTTATTGCTGACAAGCAAATGAAAGCATATATAGATGAAGCCCACAAAAAAGGAGTCAAGGTAAAAATATACAACACTATAAGAGAAGTTTCTAATAGAATGTATGAGATTCACCCATTAATGAGTCTCAATCATGAAATATTTTCAAAAGGAAAAGGCGGTGGTGCTCCTTGGTTACAAGAACACCTAAATGGCAACTATATTGCAGCGTGGTACGTGCCACACTTAAAAGACGCTGCTATCATAAATAGTGGAATGAACCGTTGGCATAATTACTATGTAGAAGGAATGAATTGGCTTGTGCAAAATGTTGAAATAGATGGCATATACTTAGACGATGTTGCTTTTGATAGAATTACTATGAAACGCATCAAGAGAGTCCTAACTCAAAATAATCATTCAGGACTCATTGATTTACATTCAGCAAACCAATACAATAAAAGGGATGGTTTTAACAATAGTGCTTATCTTTATATGGAACACTTTCCGTACATTGATCGCCTATGGTTCGGAGAATATTTTGATTATGAAAAAGAGTCTCCAGATTTCTTTTTAACCGAAGTAAGTGGAATCCCTTTTGGACTTATGGGTGAAATGCTGCAAGGAGGAGGGAATCAATGGAGAGGTATGTTATATGGTATGACAAACCGTATGCCTTATCAAAAACTAAAACCAGATGCTATATGGGAAGTTTGGGACACATTTGGGATGGAAGGTTCTCAAATGATTGGTTATTGGGTAAAATCTAATCCCATAAAAACAAATAACAAAAGTATACTGGCCACCGTTTATAAAAAAGAAAAGAAAGTACTTATTGCTGTTGCGAGTTGGGCTAAAGAAAAGACAAACTTTAAACTGGATATAAACTGGAAAGATTTAAATATAGACCCTAAAAAGGCTAAATTTAAAATCCCCGAAATAAAAAACTTTCAAAAAAATCAATCCTTAGAGAATATTCAAGATAAAATAACGATAGAACCTAATAAAGGTCTACTAATAGAAATTAAAGGCTAAATGTTGTAGGCTTCCCCAAATTAGAACTGTTTATTATTCCAAAGTTACAATAAACCTGGATTATGCATTAGAATATTGAAAGGGAGGATTAAGGTTTTATGATTTGAGGAGATGGGGGCTTCTAGAAAAAGAAATAAAAGAAGATAAGTATGAAGACGGTAAAACAAGAAAAGAAGGAGGTGAGTTTTTTAATTTAAATAGGCACAGTTATTTACCTGTTCCACAAGCAGAATTAAAGACTAACCCCAGTGTAAAACAAAACTCAGGATGGTAAAGAAAAACAATTTTAATGGCACTAATAAATATGGGCAAAAAATGGTTTTGATATAATAATTTATCACGCCCAACCATTTATGAATGGGCGGTTGTATATAATGAAAAACATCTTTCTAAATAAAATAACAATTATAAATCGAACTTTAAAATTCTCCAAAAACCGAAATAGTATTAATAGAGTAAACAGCTTAATGTTTTTTTTAATTTATTTTGGCAAACGGATTTAACTTTTAAATATATGAGAAAATTAACAGTAACCATATTATTTGTGTTGGGTATATTCAACGTGAAAGCACAAACCAAACCCAATATTGTATTTCTTTTAGCGGATGATTTAGGTTATGGGGAATTCGGATCTTATGGACAAAAAGTAATCAAAACGCCATTTTTAGATGAGATAGCGTCTAAAGGAATGCGTTTTACTGATTTTTACGCTGGTACTTCGGTTTGCTCGCCATCAAGAGCTATATTAATGACAGGGTTACACGCTGGTCATGTCAATATTAGAGGTAACCAAGGAAAAGTATCTGATAAAAATTGGAGTAGAATAGCCTTAAAAAAATCAGAAAAAACTATAGGAGAAATGCTACAAGGATCAGGTTATCAAACGGCAATGATTGGTAAATGGCATTTAGGTGTACCAAATGACATGTCTACATGGGCAAAAGGTAGAGGTTTTGACTATGCAGTACAAGAACAATGGGGAGAATCTGAAAAAGGAATTGAAATTGATGAGCGTCTACACTGGATAAACAACAACCAAGATTCTGTATTCTATAACTATAATAATTACAAGTGTTTGGATGAGTTTAGAACCAATTTTGCGCTAGATTATTTAGATAAAAAAGACGATGACAAACCTTATTTTTTATTCATGTCATATAGAATTCCACATGCACACGAGTTTTTCTTAAGCAAAACGGATCTATATGCAGAGCACATAGAGGAATGGCCAGAAATTGAAAGAAGACATGCTGCAAGAATTACAATGTTAGATGCTCAAATTAAAAGGTTATTTGATAAAATTGAAGCAAAAGGAGAATTAGAGAACACCCTATTTTTAATAACTAGTGACAATGGTCCTCATTCTGAGAATAATCATAAATATGAGTTCTTTAAAAGTTCTGGAGGTTTAAAAGGGCATAAGAGAGATGTGTATGAAGGTGGAGTAAGAGTACCTATGATTGCTTATTGGAAAGGTAAAATTAAAGAAGGTCAAATATCTAACCACCCTTCTATATTTTATGATGTTATGCCTACTATTGCAGAACTTGCAAATGCAAAAGTACCTAATAAAACAGATGGTATTTCATTTTTACCAGAGTTGATGTCTGAAAAACAAAAAGAACATAGCTTTTTATATTGGGAAATTCAAGAAGGAAATAACGTAGAAGGATTTAGACAAGCTGTTAGAATAGGTAAATGGAAAGCAGTAAGGTACGCTGATAACTACCATACAGAGCTATATAATTTAGAAAATGATACCTACGAGACAAATGACCTTGCCGCCCAATACCCAGAAATAGTAGCTAAAGCTAATAAAATACTTAAAAGCGAAAGTGTTAAAAACAAATACTGGCCGTATTCAGGTGGAGTATTTAAATGAAAACTAAAAAATCATCTTAATTAGATACTCTAAACACAAAAAAATGAGCAACTAATTCAATAAATTATTGCAAAGAGAAAACTATTTTCAACACATAAAATGTTAAAAAAGAAGGTTACAAAATGAATATAATTTATGAAATTATTATACTGGTGGTGTTTTCTACAATATGTTTAGGGCAGGATAAATTATTTATATAAAAATATTGACATGAAAAAACAATTAATATATCTGTTATTATTTGGGCAATGCTTATTTGCATGTACTGAGCAATTAGACCAACTAAACCCTAATGTTTTGGTTGAGGAAAATTATTGGAAGTCAGAAAATGATGTAATGGCTGGATTAGCCGCAACAGGTTGGAATTTGAAGAAAATGATACGACAACTCAAAGCGCTCAATTTTTATTCATTTTTTAATCTGTTTAAAAGTCTGTTTCAGTGTGATTTTTTAGTCATAAAATTGTCGAAACCCATTTCTTAAGGTACGACTAGCTAGTGTATGAAACGATAAATCAATAACTTTAAAACTAAATAAACAAAGCAATATCAATTATGAAAAATGTAAGTATTATAATGGCAATTTTATGCACACATATTATTTGGTGGCGTAAAAAAGAAAATAGGTTACTACTTGTTTTCATTTCACTTATTTCTATCAGTTTTATTTCATGTAAAGAGATAAAGAAAGAAGAAAACCAGCATCCCAACATCATTGTTATTTACGCTGATGATCTAGGTTTTGGAGATGTAAGCAGTTATGGAAGTATAGGGCTAAAAACACCGAACATTGATAGAATTGCCAACGAGGGCATTAAATTTATGAACGGTTATGCTGCTTCACCAACCTGTACCCCAAGTAGGTACGCTTTGCTTTCGGGTAATTATCCATTTAAAAAAGAAAATGCAAGGGTTTTGCCAGGCAACGCTCCATTAATTTTTGATACCAGTAAACAAACGTTGCCTTCTATGTTAAGAAATGCCGGCTATACAACGGGCGTTGTGGGCAAATGGCATTTAGGTTTGGGCGATAAAAATATGGACTGGAACGGCGAAATAAAACCCGGTCCTCTAGAAATAGGTTTTGACGAATCATATATAATGGCTTCTACCAATGACAGAGTTCCATCGGTGTATGTTAAAAATCACCGTATTGATGGATTAGATCTCAATGACCCAATTGAGGTCAGCTATAAGGAAAATTTTAAGGGAGAACCAACTGGAAAGGATAATCCTGAATTGTTAAAACTCCACCCCAGCCATGGGCACGATATGAGTATTCATAACGGTATTTCGCGTATAGGTTTTATGCGTGGCGGAAAATCGGCGTTGTTTACCGATGAGGATATGGGCGATGATTTTTTAAGGGAATCGAAAGCTTTTATCAACAGGAACAAAGAAAAACCATTCTTTTTATTTTATACTTTGCACCAACCCCATGTGCCAAGAGTTCCAAATCCGAGGTTTGTAGGGAAATCGGGATTAGGTCCAAGAGGTGATGCGATTGTTGAAGCCGATTGGGATGTAGGGCAATTGTTGGATTATTTGGACGAACTAAATCTAACGAAAAACACCATTATTATTTTTTCTAGCGATAATGGACCTGTGCTGGATGATGGCTATAAAGACGATGCCGTTAAAAAAAATGGGGATCACAGACCCGCAGGTGAGCTAAGAGGTGGTAAGTATAGTCTTTTTGATGCTGGAACGCATGTGCCTTTTATAGTAATGTGGAAAGGAACTATTAAACCCAGAACTTCAAATGCATTAGTTTCTCAAATGGATTTACCCGCTTCTTTTGCTTCGTTCACAGGGCAAAAAAACACAACCGAAGATAGCGAAAATGTTATGGACGCTTTATTGGGAAAATCCGATAAGGGCAGAGAAAGTTTGATTTTAGGTAGAAATAACGGTATTTCTATCCGTCAAGGCGATTGGATTTTAATTCCACCCAGCGATGGTCCCAAAAATACAGGAAAATTCACCAATATAGAAACGGGCAGAGATACTATTTACCAGCTGTACAATGTGAAAGAAGATATTGGCCAACAAAATAATGTAGCCAAAAAATTCCCTGAAAAAGTTGAGGAGCTAAAAACGGAGATAGAAAATCTAAAATAGAAAAATTTATAATAATCAGAAATCACTGTTCACAACATTGGCTGACTATGGTGAAAATATAAAACTATAAGGTCGTTAGATATTTGGAATAAAAAAGCACAAACCACAAACCGCAATATTTACTTAGTCGATTTAAAAGGCATTTTCTCCAAAATATCCTCAATTACCGCAAGGCGAGCTTTGGATTTTTGGTCTGCATCAATAATTTTCCACGGTGCATACTTGGTATTTGTATTTTCAAACATTTGTTCTTTATACTTGGTATAATCGTCCCATAATTTTTGAGCATCGCGGTCCAATTTACTCATTTTCCAACGTTTCAACGGACTCTCTTCTATATCCTTGAATCGTTTGAACTGCTCTTTTTTGGTAATCGAAAAATAAAACTTGATAAGGTAAGTGTCGGACTCGACAATCATGCGTTCAAAATCATTGACTTGTCCCATGAATGTCTCATACTCCGCATCGGTGCAAAATCCATTGACTGGCTCCAAAATAGCTCTATTATACCAACTTCTGTCAAAAAACACAATTTCGCCAGGGTTTGGAAGCCTTTTTACGTATCGTTGAAAATACCACTGATGCCTTTCTTCTTCGGTGGGTTTTGACAGGGCTTCTATTCTAAAATGCCGTGGATTAAGACGAGCCGTCACCCGTCGAATGGCACCACCTTTTCCCGCTGCATCACGCCCCTCAAAAATAATCACTATTTTCTTCTTATTTTCGACAACCCAATATTGCAGTTTGATAAGTTCCTCTTGCAATTGCACGAGGCTATTTTCGTACTTTGTCAGGTACAAAACCCTCTCTAAATCAATTTTCCGATTGGCAAAAAGCATTTTTAAACCCAACTTGGAATTAAGCAATTCTACATCTTTGTCTGACAAATCCATCCTATAAAAAATTTAATTGTTTGTTACTTCTATAATACCGCTGCACAATATTGGGGTCTGGCAACAACGACGTCCCAGAACTGTCCTTGCCTTCATAATCAAACTGAGACAGCACGTGCCGAATACTCTCCAGACGGGCTTCTTTTTTGTTGTTTGTTTCCACAATCGTCCAAGGGCTAAACGGCGTATGCGATTTAGAAAACATCTCTTCCCTATAATAAGTATATTTATCCCAAAGCTCTTGCCCCTTCATATCCACTGGACTAAATTTCCACAATTTAAGAGGATTGTTTAACCGTGCATCAAATCGCTTTTTTTGTTCCTCTTTGGAGACCGAAAACCAAAACTTTATAATATGAACATTTGACTCGTACAACATATGTTCAAACTCTGGAACCTGCTGCATAAATGTCGTATACTCTTCGGTCGAACAAAATCCGTTGACTGGCTCTACAACAGCCCTATTGTACCAGCTTCTATCAAAAAACACAATTTCGCCAGGGTTAGGCAGTTCTTTGATATAACGTTGAAAATACCACTGCCCCTTTTCAACTTTTGTCGGCTTGTTCAATGCCACGACACGAGATGTTCTAGGATTCAGATGCTCGATAAAACGCTTAATCGCACCACCTTTTCCCGAGGCGTCGCACCCTTCGAACACTACCGCAACACGCTTATTTGTCTGTGTAATCCAACGTTGAAGCGTCACCAACTGCGTCTGCAATAGTTTCAACTCTTTTTCGTACTTCAAAAAGTCGATTCTCTTATCAACTTTTACATTATTACGCTTTGCAACTTCGATCAGGTCAATACGCGTTTTAATGGTCAAAAAATCCTCTTTTGATATCATACGTCTAATATAGAAATTTTAAAAGCACTATCAAAACTTTTTAAAAAATTTAAGGGTTTCACTAGCAAAAAATTGTTTCATCACGTCGCTATAATTTGCAGACCATAATAATGAATAATGCCCAGAAAAAAACCCATAAATATTTTCTTTTCTAAAAAAGCTATGTAAGTTTGCAAAAAAACCTTAAACAAATTAAAATTTTAAAGTACCTCATTAGTTTTATATTTTTACTTTCCTAACATAAACAAAGATAAACAATTAAAAAATGAAGAAATCTCAAACAGTAAAATCTATGATAACACCTTCTCATAACTTTAACCACTACTACCAGTCGGTTAAAAAGTACGTGATGTTTTTTTCTATTCTATGCTTATCAGTCCTTGTATCTTGTAATGACGATGAGGAAGAGGTAGTACCATTATATAATCCATTAAATCCATTAGCATTAGTACAAATCACACCCTATACGGTGGAGTTTGATCTCAGAGAGGGTCAGGGAGGTGCTACCGATGGCAAGAAGCCTGAAAAACAAAGCGTTGATCCAGGCAAAACACCTGAAATACCCGTTGATCCCATCCGTATAGGCTATGAATTTACAGGATGGTACGCGGATAAAGAGGCGACCGTTAAAAAATATGATTTCAGTAAACCGCCACCTTCCCATATTAAGGAGATAATAATCTATGCGGGATGGACTAGGGCGTCATACAAGGTAAAGTTTGACCTCAATGGTGGTTCTGGTGCAGTTAATCGGCAGTTTATATCTTATCAAGACTATGCGTCTAAGCCACCCATTCCTGCCCGTCTGGGATACACTTCTTTAGGTTGGTTTCAAAGTTTGCAAAAAGACCCTTTTGATTTTGAAACAACCCCTATTACACATGATATCACCCTATATGCCCAATGGAAAGAATCAAGCTATACGGTGACATTTAATCTCAATGATGGTACAACTGACGCATTTGGTACCCAAACGGTTCGTTGGAACGAAAAAGCCACTGAACCTGGTATTACGAACAGCCCCACCCGTACAGGCTATGATTTTACAGGATGGTACACGGATGAAGTAGCAGTCCGTTACCCATTTGATTTTAACACGCTCATCAAAGTCAACAAGCAGCTCTATGCTGGATGGGACGCAAAGACGTACACGGTGACACTTGATTATAATGGCGGTCTGAGAAGCGGCACAGACAATCAGTTCAAAGTTGTATATCTAGCAAGCATCAAAGCACCTACCAGCCCTATCCGTACAGGCTATAATTTTACAGGATGGTACACCGATAAAGCGGCAACGTCCAACAAAATTGATTTTGTCGCTGCCAGTACTATTACAGAAAATACGACCCTCTATGCGGGATGGAGCGCACAATCCTATACTGTGACGTTTAACCTCAATGATGGAAGAGGCGTACTCAATACCAAAAAAATTGTGTATCAACAAAAAACCACGGCACCTGACGACCCCACCCGTACAGGATATGATTTTAAAGGATGGTACACGAGTGCAGCAGCAACCGCCAACAAATTTGATTTTGACACTCCTATTACATCGAGTCAAACCCTCTATGCGGGATGGACCAATCAGTCATACACGGTGACGCTTGATTATAATGGCGGTCGTGGAACCACAAAAAATCAGTTCACGGTTGTATATCCAGAAAAAATCGCAATGCCTACTAGCCCCATCCGTACT
>JARJEI010000118.1:0-58334 GCA_029955415.1 Lottia scabra
GATGTTTTTCGTTAGCAACGGTTTAGAAAAGTGGTTTTAAAGCCGAAAATGGTTGAGAATCCGCCATTTTTTGATCGATTTTGTCAGAAAAATTTCACTTTTGGACCCAAAAAAAAATTTTTGGTTCTCGCTCAATTTCACTTGTTAGAGTCCTAGAGAGGCCAAAAACTCGATTTGCAGGTTTTTGTTGCACTTTTCTGAAAATCTATGGGCTAATAGATATTGACGAATTGGGGTTTGTGCCAAAATTTGGGCGCTGTAGGCCTGTAACTTCCCGAGATATGGGCATTTTGGTCTACCGTGACGTAGAGCCATTGTTCAGCTATTTCCTTATACAAAGCGCAGAACTTCAAAACTCGATGTTTTTCGTTAGCAACGGTTTAGAAAAGTGGTTTTAAAGCCGAAAATGGTTGAGAATCCGCCATTTTTGATCGATTTTGTCAGAAAAATTTCACTTTTGGACCCAAAAAAAAATTTTTGGTTCTCGCTCAATTTCACTTGTTAGAGTCCTAGAGAGGCCAAAAACTCGATTTGCAGGTTTTTGTTGCACTTTTCTGAAAATCTATGGGCTAATAGATATTGACGAATTGGGGTTTGTGCCAAAATTTGGGCGCTGTAGGCCTGTAACTTCCCGAGATATGGGCATTTTGGTCTACCGTGACGTAGAGCCATTGTTCAGCTATTTCCTTATACAAAGCGCAGAACTTCAAAACTCGATGTTTTTCGTTAGCAACGGTTTAGAAAAGTGGTTTTAAAGCCGAAAATGGTTGAGAATCCGCCATTTTTGATCGATTTTGTCAGAAAAAATTTCACTTTTGGACCCAAAAAAAAATTTTTGGTTCTCGCTCAATTTCACTTGTTAGAGTCCTAGAGAGGCCAAAAAACTCGATTTGCAGGTTTTTGTTGCACTTTTCTGAAAATCTATGGACTAATAGATATTGACGAATTGGGGTTTGTGCCAAAAATTTGGGCGCTGTAGGCCTGTAACTTCCCGAGATATGGGCATTTTGGTCTACCGTGACGTAGAGCCATTGTTCAGCTATTTCCTTATACAAAGCGCAGAACTTCAAAACTCGATGTTTTTCGTTAGCAACGGTTTAGAAAAGTGGTTTTAAAGCCGAAAATGGTTGAGAATCCGCCATTTTTGATCGATTTTGTCAGAAAAATTTCACTTTTGGACCCAAAAAAAAATTTTTGGTTCTCGCTCAATTTCACTTGTTAGAGTCCTAGAGAGGCCAAAAACTCGATTTGCAGGTTTTTTGTTGCACTTTTCTGAAAATCTATGGGCTAATAGATATTGACGAATTGGGGTTTGTGCCAAAATTTGGGCGCTGTAGGCCTGTAACTTCCCGAGATATGGGCATTTTGGTCTACCGTGACGTAGAGCCATTGTTCAGCTATTTCCTTATACAAAGCGCAGAACTTCAAAACTCGATGTTTTTCGTTAGCAACGGTTTAGAAAAGTGGTTTTTAAAGCCGAAAATGGTTGAGAATCCGCCATTTTTGATCGATTTTGTCAGAAAAATTTCACTTTTGGACCCAAAAAAAATTTTTTGGTTCTCGCTCAATTTCACTTGTTAGAGTCCTAGAGAGGCCAAAAACTCGATTTGCAGGTTTTTGTTGCACTTTTCTGAAAATCTATGGGCTAATAGATATTGACGAATTGGGGTTTGTGCCAAAAATTTGGGCGCTGTAGGCCTGTAACTTCCCGAGATATGGGCATTTTGGTCTACCGTGACGTAGAGCCATTGTTCAGCTATTTCCTTATACAAAGCGCAGAACTTCAAAACTCGATGTTTTTCGTTAGCAACGGTTTAGAAAAGTGGTTTTTAAAGCCGAAAATGGTTGAGAATCCGCCATTTTTGATCGATTTTGTCAGAAAAATTTCACTTTTGGACCCAAAAAAAAATTTTTGGTTCTCGCTCAATTTCACTTGTTAGAGTCCTAGAAAGGCCAAAAAACTCGATTTGCAGGTTTTTGTTGCACTTTTCTGAAAATCTATGGGCTAATAGATATTGACGAATTGGGGTTTGTGCCAAAATTTGGGCGCTGTAGGCCTGTAACTTCCCGAGATATGGGCATTTTGGTCTACCGTGACGTAGAGCCATTGTTCAGCTATTTCCTTATACAAAGCGCAGAACTTCAAAACTCGATGTTTTTCGTTAGCAACGGTTTAGAAAAGTGGTTTTAAAGCCGAAAATGGTTGAGAATCCGCCATTTTTGATCGATTTTGTCAGAAAAATTTCACTTTTGGACCCAAAAAAAAATTTTTGGTTCTCGCTCAATTTCACTTGTTAGAGTCCTAGAGAGGCCAAAAACTCGATTTGCAGGTTTTTGTTGCACTTTTCTGAAAATCTATGGGCTAATAGATATTGACGAATTGGGGTTTGTGCCAAAATTTGGGCGCTGTAGGCCTGTAACTTCCCGAGATATGGGCATTTTGGTCTACCGTGACGTAGAGCCATTGTTCAGCTATTTCCTTATACAAAGCGCAGAACTTCAAAACTCGATGTTTTTCGTTAGCAACGGTTTAGAAAATCCATGGAGATGTAAGTCAATTCATAAAAGGCAAAACATTATTTAGATTTTAGAACTCAATGTGGTCAGAGACTAGGCTTGGTGGACTAAAGTTATTTTCATGTGGAAATCAGAAATCTAGCATAATAAATGAACTGTAGGTTCTTTCCTTTTCACATCGAAATAGACTTTAAGTAGGATTAAACAAATATTGCAAGGTTTATTTTCATAATTTTATTAATATAAAATACTGGTAGAATCTAGGCCTAAATAATAAATGAAAAGAAAGGTAAGCTTACATGTTAGGCCTAGATCTAGTTAAATGAAGTCAAAGCTGTGACCATGCTAAACATTATCTTTTTAATGTAAAACTGTTAAATATATTGGTTATTTTTTAATGTATAATTTGATTATTGTTGCTTTGTGGTTTCTTTTTAATTCTTTCAGGCAATTTGAATCCTACAAGACACTATATGAAGCAGGTATTTTGTGACATATAATGAAAAATTACATACCAGTTTGGTGTACATACATCTCAAGGAAGGACTTCAGGTGGATCAATATTATTTATATTTTATTATCTTTTCTCAAGTAATTTTATAACATGGATTATGGATTTAAGTGTAGGTCTAATAATGCAATACGCGTCACTTCAAGGCAGAACATGATCATTCTTTGAGAATAGCTAATGTCACTTCTTTTCAACTGATTAAATAAGCTTCGTGTTGTTTCAAAAGAGGACAAACACAACTATATGGTTTTTTTGGGTTATTTACTTTTGAAAAATATTTAATGTAGATACAGTCTAAATAAATTTTCTTTGTCTTTTTCTTGACTTTTTTACAATATTTTTTCAGGGGGGAAAACCGACAAGTTTGAGTCAAGTACTGCAATCTGTGGAAAAGAACAATCCTTAATTGTGCCTCAGAAATCTGAAATGAACTTATTGTATCTACAGACAATTATGAACATTGTGATCGTATAATTTAAAGTAAATTTTAAAAAAATAAACCAGCCAACAAGCTAAGACTTGGATCAAGAATTGTATCTAAATTTAGGCCCTCTATTTGTGATAAGTTTTCCTAAAAAATAAAATACTTTGTAAGTGTAATAAAAGTTTTATTTATATTTCTACCAAAACTACATTTATATAATTATCATTATAAGGGTACAGTTTGGGATATACCATCTTCACAATGTCAAGTTATTACGAACTACCTAGAACAATACCTAGACACTCAAGGCACTTTTCTTGTTAATAGAGCAATGTGAATGGACCTTCACAGAAAGACTGTAAATATTCTGGCTTCTGGCTGCTTATATTTGCACCATTTCTCATTTCAACATATATGTTTCTTGTATTATCAGAAAAAAGAATCCATAAATTCAATAGTACAATTTAGTGGAATTGGAAAGCCCACAGATGAGATACTGCAAAATGAACATATTACACATTTTTACATCCCTTTAATTATCATACACAGAATTTACAATCTGGAAGCAATAAATGGTATCAATGAATATTTACAATAATCATTAAACAAAAGAATAAACCCCTCGCACAAATTTTTCATAAATAAATTTTCTTCTGGATGTTATTCTTATTATCTGCCTATCTCCATTGTTTATATTAATCATGCTTTCTGGTTCTTGTTCAATATTTCTTCAATTTTCCTCTGCCTCTGTCAAGAACAAAAAAAGCACAGCAGTAAGTCAAATTTATAATAAAGTTAAGATGACTTTATATGCTCAAAAAGCAATTCCATGAAAAAAGCTTTTACAAACCTTACAAATATGTATCATAATTTATCATTTCACTTGATCCTTATTTAAAAATATTGAATTTTCTCGATCACATATCATAATATGAACTAAAGAAGGACAAGAAGCATTAAATAATTTATCATATGTAAATACATTTTTCCCTTCATTTGGGCTGAACTTATAATTCAAAAACTGTCCTGAGCATCCCAAAACTTTTTCTCCCTAGAGCAGATATCTGACACTTGTATTGATTTGATGTCACACATATTTATGTTGGCTGAAATGGAAATAAATGGAAAAGAGATATAATACAAATAAGTTACAGAAAGTGTAAACTCTAAAATAGTGAGTGTTGTCAAGCAATCATATAATCAATATGCCATAAATTCTATAAAACAAGACCTAGTTTCTGAGTTGAGGGAGACTTTGCAATTTTATTAAGTTTGCAAAATCAAACTTTACTATACCGGTACCTGTCAATCTGTAGAGTAAGTAAACTTTTATTTCCTCCATAGTGTCATTCAGCATGTTCTCTGTATTATATCACTGCTGTAGTAAGGCCAGTGGTGGGTCACACATCAAATCATCTGGATGTTTGAATTAAATTTAAGTTTCGATTATAATTTTCAAGCCTGAATAAAAAAAAAAAAATATCAATCAGCAATAGCAAATACCATGAGATGGAGTTTACTTGTTTTACATTTCTGAGACTGAATTGGCCAATAAAGACTGACAAATGCCATACAGTGTGAAATGAGGTAAATTTTTCCAAACTGTCCTACATATCCTTGGACCCAAAGAAAATGTAAGACTAATGACAGGCCTATTGATTTTTTTTCTTCATTGAATTGTACTTGTGAAATTCAAGTTAGAGAAACAATTATGCTCTTAGTAGAAAGTAGACTAGGCCTAGTAGAGTGTGGCTACTGTGCTGCAGGTGTATAGCCTATCGTGTTATGTAGCCCTACCGACGTACAACGTATATAGTAGGCCTAGTGTCTAGACTAGTGACCACATGGAATCTTGACTCGGATTTGAACTGACATTTTAGGCTTAAATTTCGGGGAATTAAGTGTGGTCATATCCAAAGTTGATATTAAAAATTATACACAAAGTCATTAATAAGCCTAATGGTAATGATTTCCACTCAATAACTTCCAAAATATCGGAAAAATTAAAGATTTACCGTAGTCGAATGTGCAAGTGCGAGGATCGGGAGAAAGTCAACTTTTCTTCCCAAGCCTCAATATCGAAAAGCATTTCTTCGAAATCGATGGCTAATTTGAAAAAGAAAAACAACCTTTGAATTTCTTACCTTTTATTAAGGTCGAATTTCCGACCTGTTGTAACAGCTAACCGCCTAACATGCTTTGCGTTTAGACTGACAGTAGCTACAGTGACAAGTTCGAGTATGCCGCCATATTGTTTATCAATACCCCTTAGTACACGCGCGCCACCTAACGAGTAATGACGAAGGTGAACCCCATTCGTCAATATCTATCAGCCCATAGATTTTCAGAAAAGTGCAACAAAAACCTGCAAATCGAGTTTTTGGCCTCTCTAGGACTCTAACAAGTGAAATTGAGCGAGAACCAAAAATTTTTTTTTTGGTCCAAAAGTGAAATTTTTCTGACAAAATCGATCAAAAATGGCGGATTGTCAACCATTTTCGGCTTTTAAAACCACTTTTCTAAACCGTTGCTAACGAAAAACATCGAGTTTTGAAGTTCTGCGCTTTGTATAAGGAAATAGCTGAACAGTGGCTCTACGTCACGGTAGACCAAAATGCCCATATCTCGGGAAGTTACAGGCCTACAACGCCCAAATTTCGGCACAAACCCCAATTCGTCAATATCTATCAGCCCATAGATTTTCAGAAAAGTGCAACAAAAACCTGCAAATCGAGTTTTTGGCCTCTCTAGGACTCTAACAAGTGAAATTGAGCGAGAACCAAAAAATTTTTTTTTTTGGTCCAAAAGTGAAATTTTTCTGACAAAATCGATCAAAAATGGCGGATTGTCAACCATTTTCGGCTTTAAAACCACTTTTCTAAACCGTTGCTAACGAAAAACATCGAGTTTTGAAGTTCTGCGCTTTGTATAAGGAAATAGCTGAACAATGGCTCTACGTCACGGTAGACCAAAATGCCTATATCTCGGGAAGTTACAGGCCTACAGCGCCCAAATTTCGGCACAAACCCCAATTCGTCAATATCTATCAGCCCATAGATTTTCAGAAAAGTGCAACAAAAACCTGCAAATCGAGTTTTTGGCCTCTCTAGGACTCTAACAAGTGAAATTGAGCGAGAACCAAAAATTTTTTTTTTTGGTCCAAAAGTGAAATTTTTCTGACAAAATCGATCAAAAATGGCGGATTGTCAACCATTTTCGGCTTTAAAACCACTTTTCTAAACCGTTGCTAACGAAAAACATCGAGTTTTGAAGTTCTGCGCTTTGTATAAGGAAATAGCTGAACAATGGCTCTACGTCACGGTAGACCAAAATGCCCATATCTCGGGAAGTTACAGGCCTACAGCGCCCAAATTTCGGCACAAACCCCAATTCGTCAATATCTATCAGCCCATAGATTTTCAGAAAAGTGCAACAAAAACCTGCAAATCGAGTTTTTGGCCTCTCTAGGACTCTAACAAGTGAAATTGAGCGAGAACCAAAATTTTTTTTTTTGGTCCAAAAGTGAAATTTTTTTGACAAAATCGATCAAAAATGGCGGATTGTCAACCATTTTCGGCTTTAAAACCACTTTTCTAAACCGTTGCTAACGAAAAACATCGAGTTTTGAAGTTCTGCGCTTTGTATAAGGAAATAGCTGAACAATGGCTCTACGTCACGGTAGACCAAAATGCCCATATCTCGGGAAGTTACAGGCCTACAGCGCCCAAATTTCGGCACAAACCCCAATTCGTCAATATCTATCAGCCCATAGATTTTCAGAAAAGTGCAACAAAAACCTGCAAATCGAGTTTTTGGCCTCTCTAGGACTCTAACAAGTGAAATTGAGCGAGAACCAACAATTTTTTTTTTGGTCCAAAAGTGAAATTTTTCTGACAAAATCGATCAAAAATGGCGGATTGTCAACCATTTTCGGCTTTAAAACCACTTTTCTAAACCGTTGCTAACGAAAAACATCGAGTTTTGAAGTTCTGCGCTTTGTATAAGGAAATAGCTGAACAATGGCTCTACGTCACGGTAGACCAAAATGCCCATATCTCGGGAAGTTACAGGCCTACAGCGCCCAAATTTCGGCACAAACCCCAATTCGTCAATATCTATCAGCCCATAGATTTTCAGAAAAGTGCAACAAAAACCTGCAAATCGAGGTTTTGGCCTCTCTAGGACTCTAACAAGTGAAATTGAGCGAGAACCAAAAATTTTTTTTTTGGTCCAAAAGTGAAATTTTTCTGACAAAATCGATCAAAAATGGCGGATTGTCAACCATTTTCGGCTTTAAAACCACTTTTCTAAACCGTTGCTAACGAAAAACATCGAGTTTTGAAGTTCTGCGCTTTGTATAAGGAAATAGCTGAACAATGGCTCTACGTCACGGTAGACCAAAATGCCCATATCTCGGGAAGTTACAGGCCTACAGCGCCCAAATTTCGGCACCAAACCCCAATTCGTCAATATCTATCAGCCCATAGATTTTCAGAAAAGTGCAACAAAAACCTGCAAATCGAGTTTTTGGCCTCTCTAGGACTCTAACAAGTGAAATTGAGCGAGAACCAAACATTTTTTTTTTGGTCCAAAAGTGAAATTTTTCTGACAAAATCGATCAAAAATGGCGGATTCTCAACCATTTTCGGCTTTTAAAACCACTTTTCTAAACCGTTGCTAACGAAAAACATCGAGTTTTGAAGTTCTGCGCTTTGTATAAGGAAATAGCTTAACAATGGCTCTACGTCACGGTAGACCAAAATGCCCATATCTCGGGAAGTTACAGGCCTACAGCGCCCAAATTTCGGCACAAACCCCAATTCGTCAATATCTATTAGCCCATAGATTTTCAGAAAAGTGCAACAAAAACCTGCGAATCGAGTTTTTTGGCCTCTCTAGGACTCTAACAAGTGAAATTGAGCGAGAAAATTTTTTTTTTTTTTTTTGGTCAAAAACTGAAATTCTTCTGACAAAATCGATCAAAAATGGCGGATTCTCATCCATTTTCGGCTTTAAAACCACTTTTTTAAACCGTTGCTAACGAAAAACATCGAGTTTTGAAGTTCTGTGCTTTGTATAAGGAAATAGCTTAACAATGGCTCTACGTCACGGTAGACCAAAATGCCCATATCTCGGGAAGTTACAGGCCTACAGCGCCCAAATTTCGGCACAAACCCCAATTCGTCAATATCTATTAGCCCATAGATTTTCAGAAAAGTGCAACAAAAACCTGCGAATCGAGTTTTTGGCCTCTCTAGGACTCTAACAAGTGAAATTGAGCGAGAAAAAAAATTTTTTTTTTTGGTCCAAAAGTGAAATTTTTCTGACAAAATCGATCAAAAATGGCGGATTCTCAACCATTTTCGGCTTTAAAACCACTTTTCTAAACCGTTGCTAACGAAAAACATCGAGTTTTGAAGTTCTGCGCTTTGTATAAGGAAATAGCTTAACAATGGCTCTACGTCACGGTAGACCAAAATGCCGATATCTCGGGAAGTTACAGGCCTACAGCGCCCAAATTTCGGCACAAACCCCAATTCGTCAATATCTATTAGCCCATAGATTTTCAGAAAAGTGCAACAAAAACCTGCGAATCGAGTTTTTGGCCTCTCTAGGACTCTAACAAGTGAAATTGAGCGAGAAAAAAATTTTTTTTTTTTTGGTCCAAAAGTGAAATTTTTCTGACAAAATCGATCAAAAATGGCGGATTCTCAACCATTTTCGGCTTTAAAACCACTTTTCTAAACCGTTGCTAACGAAAAACATCGAGTTTTGAAGTTCTGCGCTTTGTATAAGGAAATAGCTTAACAATGGCTCTACGTCACGGTAGACCAAAATGCCCATATCTCGGGAAGTTACAGGCCTACAGCGCCCAAATTTCGGCACAAACCCCAATTCGTCCAATATCTATTAGCCCATAGATTTTCAGAAAAGTGCAACAAAAACCTGCGAATCGAGTTTTTGGCCTCTCTAGGACTCTAACAAGTGAAATTGAGCGAGAAAAAAATATTTTTTTTTTGGTCCAAAAGTGAAATTTTTCTGACAAAATCGATCAAAAATGGCGGATTCTCAACCATTTTCGGCTTTAAAACCACTTTTCTAAACCGTTGCTAACGAAAAACATCGAGTTTTGAAGTTCTGCGCTTTGTATAAGGAAATAGCTTAACAATGGCTCTACGTCACGGTAGACCAAAATGCCCATATCTCGGGAAGTTACAGGCCTACAGCGCCCAAATTTCGGCACAAACCCCAATTCGTCAATATCTATTAGCCCATAGATTTTCAGAAAAGTGCAACAAAAACCTGCGAATCGAGTTTTTGGCCTCTCTAGGACTCTAACAAGTGAAATTGAGCGAGAAAATTTTTTTTTTTTTTTGGTCAAAAACTGAAATTCTTCTGACAAAATCGATCAAAAATGGCGGATTCTCATCCATTTTCGGCTTTAAAACCACTTTTTTAAACCGTTGCTAACGAAAGACATCGAGTTTTGAAGTTCTGTGCTTTGTATAAGGAAATAGCTTAACAATGACTCTACGTCACGGTAGACCAAAATGCCTATATCTCGGGAAGTTACAGGCCTACAGCGCCCAAATTTCGGCACAAACCCCAATTCGTCAATATCTATTAGCCCATAGATTTTCAGAAAAGTGCAACAAAAACCTGCGAATCGAGTTTTTGGCCTCTCTAGGACTCTAACAAGTGAAATTGAGCGAGAAAAAAAAATTTTTTTTTTTGGGTCCAAAACTGAAATTTTTCTGACAAAATCGATCAAAAATGGCGGATTCTCATCCATTTTCGGCTTTAAAACCACTTTTTTAAACCGTTGCTAACGAAAGACATCGAGTTTTGAAGTTCTGTGCTTTGTATAAGGAAATAGCTTAACAATGGCTCTACGTCACGGTAGACCAAAATGCCCATATCTCGGGAAGTTACAGGCCTACAGCGCCCAAATTTCCGCACAAACCCCAATTCGTCAATATCTATTAGCCCATAGATTTTCAGAAAAGTGCAACAAAAACCTGCGAATCGAGTTTTTGGACTCTCTAGGACTCTAACAAGTGACATTGAGCGAGAAAAAAAATTTTTTTTTTGGGTCCAAAACTGAAATTTTTCTGACAAAAACGATCAAAAATGGCGGATTCTCATCCATTTTCGGCTTTAAAACCACTTTTTTAAACCGTTGCTAACGAAAGACATCGAGTTTTGAAGTTCTGTGCTTTGTATAAGGAAATAGCTTAACAATGACTCTACGTCACGGTAGACCAAAATGCCCATATCTCGGGAAGTTACAGGCCTACAGCGCCCAAATTTCGGCACAAACCCCAATTCGTTAATATCTATTAGCCCATAGATTTTCAGAAAAAGTGCAACAAAAACCTGCGAATCGAGTTTTTGGCCTCTCTAGGACTCTAACAAGTGAAATTGAGCGAGAAAAAAAATTTTTTTTTTTTGTCAAAAACTGAAATTCTTCTGACAAAATCGATCAAAAATGGCGGATTCTCATCCATTTTCGGCTTTAAAACCACTTTTTTAAACCGTTGCTAACGAAAAACATCGAGTTTTGAAGTTCTGTGCTTTGTATAAGGAAATAGCTTAACAATGGCTCTACGTCACGGTAGACCAAAATGCCCATATCTCGGGAAGTTACAGGCCTACAGCGCCCAAATTTCGGCACAAACCCCAATTCGTCAATATCTATTGGCCCATAGATTTTCAGAAAAGTGCAACAAAAACCTGCGAATCGAGTTTTTGGCCTCTCTAGGACTCTAACAAGTGAAATTGAGCGAGAAAAAAAAAATTTTTTTTTGGTCCAAAACTGAAATTTTTCTGACAAAATCGATCTAAAATGGCGGATTCTCATCCATTTTCGGCTTTAAAACCACTTTTTTAAACCGTTGCTAACGAAAAACATCGAGTTTTGAAGTTCTGTGCTTTGTATAAGGAAATAGCTTAACAATGGCTCTACGTCACGGTAGACCAAAATGCCCATATCTCGGGAAGTTACAGGCCTACAACGCCCAAATTTCGGCACAAACCCCAATTCGTCAATATCAATTAGCCCATAGATTTTCAGAAAAGTGCAACAAAAACCTGCGAATCGAGTTTTTGGCCTCTCTAGGACTCTAACAGGCCTACAGCGCCCAAATTTCGGCACAAACCCCAATTCGTCAATATCTATTAGCCCATAGATTTTCAGAAAAGTGCAACAAAAACCTGCGAATCGAGTTTTTGGCCTCTCTAGGACTCTAACAAGTGAAATTGAGCGAGAAAATTTTTTTTTTTTTTTGGTCCAAAACTGAAATTTTTCTGACAAAATCGATCAAAAATGGCGGATTCTCATCCATTTTCGGCTTTAAAAACCACTTTTTTAAACCGTTGCTAACGAAAAACATCGAGTTTTGAAGTTCTGTGCTTTGTATAAGGAAATAGCTTAACAATGGCTCCACGTCACGGTAGACCAAAATGCCCATATCTCGGGAAGTTACAGGCCTACAGCGCCCAAATTTCGGCACAAACCCCAATATCTATTAGCCCATAGATTTTCAGAAAAGTGCAACAAAAACCTGCGAATCGAGTTTTTGGCCTCTCTAGGACTCTAACAAGTGAAATTGAGCGAGAAAATTTTTTTTTTTTTTTTGGTCCAAAACTGAAATTTTTCTGACAAAATCGATCAAAAATGGCGGATTCTCATCCATTTTCGGCTTTAAAAACCACTTTTTTAAACCGTTGCTAACGAAAAACATCGAGTTTTGAAGTTCTGTGCTTTGTATAAGGAAATAGCTTAAAAATGGCTCTACGTCACGGTAGACCAAAATGCCCATATCTCGGGAAGTTACAGGCCTACAGCGCCCAAATTTCGGCACAAACCCCAATTCGTCAATATCTATTAGCCCATAGATTTTCAGAAAAGTGCAACAAAAACCTGCGAATCGAGTTTTTGGCCTCTCTAGGACTTTTTTAAACCGTTGCTAACGAAAAACATCGAGTTTTGAAGTTCTGTCCTTTGTATAAGGAAATAGCTTAACAATGGCTCTACGTCACGGTAGACCAAAATGCCCATATCTCGGGAAGTTACAGGCCTACAGCGCCCAAATTTCGGCACAAACCCCAATTCGTCAATATCTATTAGCCCATAGATTTTCAGAAAAGTGCAACAAAAACCTGCGAATCGAGTTTTTGGCCACTCTATAGGACTCTAACAAGTGAAATTGAGCGAGAAAAAAAAAATTTTTTTTTTGGTCCAAAACTGAAATTTTTCTGACAAAATCGATCAAAAATGGCGGATTCTCATCCATTTTCGGCTTTAAAACCACTTTTTTAAACCGTTGCTAACGAAAAACATCGAGTTTTGAAGTTCTGTGCTTTGTATAAGGAAATAGCTTAACAATGGCTCTACGTCACGGTAGACCAAAATGCCCATATCTCGGGAAGTTACAGGCCTACAGCGCCCAAATTTCGGCACAAACCCCAATTCGTCAATATCTATTAGCCCATAGATTTTCAGAAAAGTGCAACAAAAACCTGCGAATCGAGTTTTTGGCCTCTCTAGGACTCTAACAAGTGAAATTGAGCGAGAAAAATTTTTTTTTTTTTTGGTCAAAAACTGAAATTCTTCTGACAAAATCGATCAAAAATGGCGGATTCTCATCCATTTTCGGCTTTAAAACCACTTTTTTAAATCGTTGCTAACGAAAAACATCGAGTTTTGAAGTTCTGTGCTTTGTATAAGGAAATAGCTTAACAATGGCTCTACGTCACGGTAGACCAAAATGCCCATATCTCGGGAAGTTACAGGCCTACAGCGCCCAAATTTCGGCACAAACCCCAATTCGTCAATATCTATTAGCCCATAGATTTTCAGAAAAGTGCAACAAAAACCTGCGAATCGAGTTTTTGGCCTCTCTAGGACTCTAACAAGTGAAATTGAGCGAGAAAAAAATTTTTTTTTTTTTGGTCAAAAACTGAAATTCTTCTGACAAAATCGATCAAAAATGGCGGATTCTCATCTATTTTCGGCTTTAAAACCACTTTTTTAAACCGTTGCTAACGAAAAACATCGAGTTTTGAAGTTCTGTGCTTTGTATAAGGAAATAGCTTAACAATGGCTCTACGTCACGGTAGACCAAAATGCCCATATCTCGGGAAGTTACAGGCCTACAGCGCCCAAATTTCGGCACAAACCCCAATTCGTCAATATCTATTAGCCCATAGATTTTCAGAAAAATGCAACAAAAACCTGCGAATCGAGTTTTTGGCCTCTCTAGGACTCTAACAAGTGAAATTGAGCGAGAAAAAAAAAAAAGTTTTTGGGTCCAAAACTGAAATTTTTCTGACAAAATCGATCAAAAATGGCGGATTCTCATCCATTTTCGGCTTTAAAACCACTTTTTTAAACCGTTGCTAACGAAAGACATCGAGTTTTGAAGTTCTGTGCTTTGTATAAGGAAATAGCTTAACAATGACTCTACGTCACGGTAGACCAAAATGCCCATATCTCGGGAAGTTACAGGCCTACAGCGCCCAAATTTCGGCACAAACCCCAATTCGTCAATATCTATTAGCCCATAGATTTTCAGAAAAGTGCAACAAAAACCTGCGAATCGAGTTTTTGGCCTCTCTAAGACTCTAACAAGTGAAATTGAGCGAGAAAAAAAATTTTTTTTTTTGGGTCCCCCTCCCCCTCTTTTCTTTTTTGACCCAAATAGAGTGTTTTGATAGTCGTTTTTTTGCCTGTTAATTGAGTTCTTTGCTGTAATATATCTTTCATTTAAGACAATTGTTCCACTTTTTTTAGATTTAACATTTTGAATAGATTTCTTTTAAAAAATCTCAATTTTGGTGCAATTGATCGATCGAATTCAGAGTCAAAATCAGTGTCGAAATAAGTTTACTACAGCTTAGAACCTCAATTATACAGACAACAGTTGAAAGACGTCTTACCGTGTCGACTTTCAGAATGTAACTGAACTGAGATCCACCCGAAAGCGTCCTCTGTATACAAAAATAGATGTATCAAAATATATATTCAATGATTTTATTTAATACAATATTATACATGGACAAGGTTTACTCAGTTTTCCAATCTGCATAAAGCATTTTTTCTGTCATATTTTGGATTCACCAACCAATATAGATGCTGTCGGTATACTGTTCAATGACCAACGTCTGTCTGTTTCATTTTACGGCGTATAAAAGAAAAAAGAACTGAAATGTTTCTTTAAAAAGCATAAAAACAATTGAATTGATATAGTTATCTGGCTTTCGGAAACAGACTGCTTCACTAAAACAATAACTAGCAAAAACACAATAATTTATTATACATCAGGGACACTATTTTACTGTTGCTTACAGGTTTATGTATTCTGTTCAGTTCAATGAACATTTCGGACAAATGTCTTTTGCTGTAGGCCTACTAAGTCGGCAAATACAATCTATGAAAATTGCTAAACTAAAATACGGATAAGTAAAGGCATACAAAATATACAGCGACACTATTTGACAAATGTCTTTTCGTATTGCAATGTCAAAGGCACAACATCAAATTCACCAGTTAGGCCCGAAGAACAGGTATAAGGAAAAGTCGTTTGATGTACAATTAGTTGATATGCAAATACTATAATATGTAATGTATTGTGTCTTATGTTATCCCAATGGACTATTTGCATATCATTGGCAAGTCGTTCAAAGATGCAAAATCAAATGAAATAGTTAATAAAAGTCATTTCTTACCGTAAGCGTGAAAGTCCTATAAGCGAATGCCAGTTTGAAAGACTAGCATATTTTCGGAATTTCTCTTTATCTTTCTAATCAAAAAATCAAAAAAGTTCCGTGTTTTTATAGACTATGATTGATAACTTCGTTGATTAGCAGATACATCTTTGAAGAATTACTTGAAGCCATGCATATTTTGAACATGAAAGAAAATGTATGTTTTGAATACCGAGAAGCCATTTGAACGTTTTGATTCTCTGATTCAGTGTTATTAATTAACAGGACTCAAAAGAACAATCGAGACAAGCGTAGAAATTCTTTATATACCTGACAATTTCATGGTTGTGATGATTTCAATTCCAAACACATCGCATGGGGATCCAAAAAGCAAGATGGTCGAGGAGAGGGACTACTCCAATTCATAGAGGACAACGACATGTGCTTATTAAATGATGGGAGGCCTACTTTGATTCATAACTCCAGCGGAGAAATGTCTCATTTAGACCTTACTATCGCTTCGTCTAATATAGCTACTCACTGTAACTGGCAGGTCAGTTCGACCGAGACACTTGGAAGTGATCATCTAGTAATAGATATTACTTATAAGGGTCAAGTTAAGAGGGAGGAAATCCAAGGCAAACAAAAATGGCAAATCGCAAAGGCAGATTGGATAACATTTACGGAAAACTGTTCACAGTGGAACGTAAAGGACATACAAAATGGGGATGTTGATGTCTATGCCAAGAATGTCACCATGGTCCTCATGGAGGCAGCCAAGGAAGCTATCCCGCGAACCTCTGGAAAAAACAGGGCTTGTCCAAAGCCCTGGTGGTCGGACGCCTGTCACCATGCAGTAAAAATACGAAGGAAAGCGCTACGTCGTGTCCAACGCAACCTCACCCCCGATACAAAACAGGCATACTTGGAAGCCACAAAGAACGCCAAGAAAGTCATCAACGAGGCTCGCACCAGTCATTGGCATGACTTCTGTCAAACGCTAAACCAACACACCCGGATCAGGGATGTATGGGCCAAAATCAAATCAATGAATGGCAGTAAATCTTCACGCAAAATCCCTGTAGTAAAATACAGGGACAGAGTGGGAGAGAGCGACAAACAGAAGGCAGACCTAATGGCTGAGAGCTTTGCTGACGCGAGTAGGGACAAACACCACTCCGCCGAATTCATTAATCGAAAAACTAACTTCGCAGTAGATCAATCTAATGTGTTGACACACATAGACGAAAACGATCCTCTGAATCTCCCCTTTACATCTGATGAACTTCAGAAAGCTCTCTCGTCTAAAAAAGACAGTGCAGCGGGGGAGGATGAAGTCAAGTACTCGATGTTGAAGAAATTGCCTCCCAAAGCTTCGAATATCCTTCTGGATTTATACAATGAATCTTGGACCAACGGCCACGTACCGACAACATGGAAAACTGCTTCCATTATACCTATCCTAAAGGCAGGGAAAGATCCCACAGAAACGGAGTCTTATAGACCCGTAAGCCTTACATCCACGTTATGCAAAATCTTCGAAACAATGGTAACAAATCGTCTTCGATATTACCTAGAAAGCAAGAATCTTCTAGACAACAATCAAAGTGGTTTCAGAAAGCTTAGATCAACTACTGATCAAATCGTCAGACTACAACAAGCAATGTCTAAGACATTAAACGGTTCTGGGTTCCTCTGTGCTGTGTTCGTAGACCTAACAAAAGCTTTTGATCTCGTCTGGACAGATGGGCTATTGTACAAACTGCGCCAACTAGGAATAGATGGTCGCATGCATAACTGGATTGCAAGTTTTCTTGCGGACAGGAAGATACGTGTAACCATAGGGAAAAGTTTCAGCGATGAGTTCAGTTTGGAAAATGGCACGCCACAAGGCTCGGTCATTAGTCCCACTTTGTTTAGCATAATGGTCAATGATATCCGCAACTCCAAATACCTGTCAAACAAATGTCAGATCGCGATGTTTGATGATGATAGCACTTTTTGGAGTAGTGGCTACTTATACACAAACCTAAAAGAGCGCATGCAACTATGTTTGGATCGCTTCTCAAAGTGGGCAAATGACTGGGGTTTCAGAATATCCAAAGCCAAAACGGTGGGAATGTTGGTCTGCACAGACCCCCAGGTTACTGATATGAGACTAGTCTTGGATGGCGAACCTATTAAATTCGTTGGTGAAACCAAGTTACTTGGTGTAACCTTCGATAGAAATCTCTCATGGGACCCACACATCAAAAATATCAAACACAGATGCCAAGCTTTGCTGAATTTAATGAGGAATATATCTGGCAATGAATGGGGCGCCAATGTCGTGACGCTCATGATGATCTATCGTGCGCTGATCAGGCCCATCTTGGACTACGGTTCACAGGCATTCATGAGTGCTAGACCCATCCTCCTGAATAATCTGGACATCATACAGCATAAAGCACTCCGCCTTGCCACCGGAGGGGGTATCGGAATCAAAACGGAGTCTCTACTCCAAGATGTTGGTGAGGTCCCTCTCAAAATCCGCAGAGAGGAGTTAGCCTTAAGATACTGGTCAAAAATCAAACACCTTGGAGAATCATCTCCTACCTACCTCGAGATCACGAGGTTCAGGCAAGCCAAAAAGAAAATAAGCTTTGGACAGGCAGTTCGGGAATCCGTTCGAAAATATGGGCTAGAATGGTTGCCCATAAGAGCATTTACCCTTCCCAAAGTTGCTCCTTGGACGATTTCACCCCCTATGGTCGACACCTCTCTCGCTATGAGATTGGATAAGAAACTGGACGATCCATGCATCGCTCAAATGATCGCCTTAACTCATATGGACGCAAGGTGGTCGGAAAGCACACGCATCTACACAGATGGGTCACACAACCCAGATAATAGTACGACAGGGTTGGGGATTTATATCCCTTCGAGCAGTACAAGAATTATTAAGCGACTACCCAATAACTGCTCGGTGTACACATCTGAGATGCTTGCAATCCTCTATGCGGTACAATATGCCGCGAGCCACTATAATCCAAATTATGTAGTATTAAGCGACTCGCTTAGCAGCCTGCAATCAATTGTCAACGATTCTTCCAGCTCTCAATCGGGACTGGTGGATGAAATCAGGCAAGCGTGCTCATTAATACATAGTCAAGGCAAATCAATCGAGTTGGCATGGATCCCGTCTCATGTTGGCATAAAGGGGAATGAAATTGCGGATGAACTCGCAAAAAAAGGACTAGACCTATCGGAAATTGAGCCGTTAGACTACAGTTTGTCAGAAGTAAGGAGTATGATCAATAAAAGCATCAAATCTTCATGGGAGGCAACTCTCGTGGATGCTGGTACATTCCGCTTCAGGCTAAATGATAGCATTAGCAGTAAAGTGATCCTGCACCATCCAAATCGACAGATCTGTCGGTCGGTCGCTCGTCTGAGAATGATGGGTGAGGTACGAGATCACAGATACGAGCTAAAGCTATGTCCCTGCGGTGAAGCTGGCACCGCAGAACATCTGTTAATCCATTGTGAGCAATTAAGGGGGAAACGGCAATCACTTGTCGATACATTAAATAAATATAAGCTGGATTATAACCTGAAGAACATCTTGTCATATACGGGAGAGGGTATGTGGTCAATTTGTGAATCGGTTTATTATTTCCTTAGAGAAATAAAAATCATCACCTAGTAAACACTTCAGAAGGGCGTCCTGCACTTCTGCATGTGTGGCGTCGAACGTCGACACAGTCTTCGGTAAAACGCCAAGAAGAATCAAAGAAGAAGGACAGATGAAGCCATAAGAGCACATCGCTCTTCAACGAAATAAGAAGAAACACAGAAGAAGGACAGATGAAGCCATAAGAGCACGTCGCTCTTTACAAGAAGAACGAAGATTACAGAAGAAGAAAGAAGAACGAAGACACATAAGAAGAACGAAGAAACAAGAACAGAAGAAGACACAGAAGAAGCCACAGGAGCACATCGCTCCTCACTCAACGTCTGCGATATGGTCATTTCGACCGAAGCGGACACCATACCTACCAAGAAGAAGAAGAAGTTGTGACATATCAACATTTGTATTCAATACAGCTCAAAGAAAAGAAACAAAAAAGCTCATATATTATACATTCATTTCTGATATCTAGTTATTTAAACATGGTCTGAGTTTTAAAGGAATATAAGTTTAGTTGTCTCCCATCGCGGCCTTGAACCTGCTTTAAAAAGTTTACCCTTGCCGACAAATTTGTTTACAAACGTGATTTTATTCTTTTTAGGACAGCACCAATTAATTAACCAGAAGGAATACCCTGTCTTATTTAGGCTAAATAATTCCGTCTTTATTCCAGCAGTTTTCTACAGAGAGTGTATAAGCTGACTCGTTTGTTTGAAAACTTATAGTTTAATGTATCTCTATGTCTTTGATGCCATACAACAGAATAGCAGGCCAGACTTAATCTATTGTCTATTACTTTCATGCCCAAAAGCCAATTTTCAGTATGTAGGTCTATGGTTAAGGATGAATGGTTACAAATACGATTGGTTTTTTTTTTGTCTACAAGAGGTCTAAAATATATTTTATTTCTATTTCAGTATGAAGAAAACATCCAGCTAAATGATATTTCTAGAAAACAAGTCAGTTTCAGAATCAGATCTGTTTGTATGGCAGTAATGTAACAATAAGATCACGGACCGTGTAATATGTCATAGAATGTTAAGAAATCTACAGAGACTGTAATAATTTGTATAATGTATTGTAATTTCTGTTGTAATAAAGTTTTCAATGCATCATTTACTGTTCAATTTCCTAAATGTCACTTGCTTCAAGAAATCCCCCCCCCCCCCACAGGAAATTATCGGCTGAGCATAAATACATATTGCAAATTATCATAATGAGTAGCTTTTGGTTTTGAATAACAGTGCAATATGCAAAATAAGCCAACTGAATAGGCAAGTAGCCTATATATGTTTTGCGACTGAGTTAGGTAGATCAAATATCATTTTCTTTGCAAATTGTCGTATTGTCTTCAAATTTGTCAGGCAAGCGCGAAATGATAATGCCATCTGATGTGTACAAGCACGATGCCACAAATGGAACCGCCATCCTGCAAGGGTCAAAGGGCATTGTTTCAAATACAGCTGTCTTTAAGCGAGTCTTTCCCCACATATTCCACTTAATATGCAAAGAGCCTAACTGAATAATATTCAAATAGCCAAGTTTCTAAACAAGGGGATTAGGTAAGGATCTGAATGACACTCAAGTTGTGGGAAAACAATAGATCACAACAGAAGCCAATGCTTTAGACACTTTAGACAAATTTAGAGAACGACGTCGCTAAAAAACAAAACACTTATATACATGTAATATAAGATAGCTTGTCGGGCAAGGTAACATACGCCCACTTCAGCGAATTTAAATATTTGAAAAAGTTGATTGCACCATCGCACTTATTTGAGCTGATATTTAGATGAATTAATTCGAATGAAAACTCTAACCTCTATCGTGTACACAAGTTAATTTTAACGTTTTTTCACTAAGTCAAGGGCGATAACTTATAAACCGACGACTAGAAACGCACGATTCTCTAATTTATCTGAGTTATTATCAAGATGAATACACATACCAAGTTAATTTTAACGTTTTTTTTCACTAAGTCAAGGTCAATAACTCATAAACTGACAACTGGAATCGTGCCATTTTCGAACTTATCCGAGTTATTATCAAGATAAATACACATACCCAGTTTCATTCAAATTGGATGAAAACTTTAGCCTCAACAAGTTAATTTAAACGGTTTTTCACTAAGTCAAGGGCAATAACTCATAAACTGACAACTTGAATCGTGCCATTATCGAACTCATCCGAGATATTATCAAGATGAATACTCATACCAAGTTTCATTCGAATCGGATAAAAACTCTGGTTTCTAACACGTACACAACGGACGGAAGGACGGACAGGGGTGACAGCAATATACGTCCACATTTTCATGTCGGCGTATGAAAATGAATGAACACATTAAACGAACGACTTCACTAAAAATGAATCTCAAATTAATTTTCTGGCGAAGTTGATTTGCTAAATTTTGTTGTAAATTTTGTTGTATATTTGAATTTAGTCACAGACCTTTCTTGCTCTAGCGAAGTCGTTCTTCCACATCTAGGAGTCGTTTTCTAAATTTTGATCTTGCTCTAAATGGCACTATCCTTTTCATTAAAGGCATAAAAGATAAATGGATACGGGCGAGGGTATCAAATATGGTCGCCATTCATTACCGTGATATGCTACAGAGCGCTAGGGTAACTCACGAAGACCGTTCGGAATTATAGAAAAAAAAACACAGACGAGCATCTCGCTCTTCACAAGTATGAAAAAATAACTAAGAAACACAGAACTTTACAAAAGAAATGTCAAGAGGTAGAATAAAAGAAGACGTCGGTCCTTCCTTAAAGTTTCCGATGTGGATATTTTTTTAACAAAAAATCATCGATGCGGACCCGATTTTATAAATTTAGATGATTTTTATTGATTAATATTAATGGCTCTAAAACTTAGTAAAACACTCAAAACTATTTAAAATAATTTTACTTCCTTCTAAATCTTCGATTAACTGTCAGGAAAAAAGAAAAATAATGACCTAGATATTTCCTGATAACTTTCCTTTAAATCGATACCACCTCTTAAAGGGGACCAGTCTTCATTTTTATTGGTTGATTTGGGTATTGAATATACTTAAAGGGATAGTAAGCTTTGTAAATTTGTGATAGACTAGAATAAAATAAACATGTTCCAAAAGTTTTTATTGATGTTCGTACTTTACTTCGTCTAATATCACAATTTAAAGTCAATAAATTACAAATCATGGAGGCCGCCATATTTGCTTGACGCGTCACGTGACATGACGTCAGGTCGTAGATAGAACGTCACGTCGTAATAAAATGTCAACACGATGATTGGCAATGAGGGCATGAAAAATACAGCCGTATGGTGAAGGTAAACTCACTTTGATTTATGGCAGGCTGCACAGAAAGCTAGTTATTACTTTGATGAATTCAATCCTATGAAGCATGTATGAAATCGGGAATTTGTTTGTTTTGAATTCATCTTCAAATCATGTCGAAAGACTAGTCAGAAAACCTGCCGTTGAGTGGTAGTCGAAAGGCTTACTTCGTCTTTTGTTTACACCTGTACCGTCAGTTCTAGATTTCCAGCTTTATTTGTATCTTGATTGTCCAGATCCTTTCTGATATAATTCCTTTAGTAGTCTTGATTTTCAAGTCAGTTTGTTCTTGAATGAAACAAAAAAAACAAGACGGTACAAGTTATTTTACACGCGGCATGGCTGGGTCATTTAATTTTCATTCGTCTTATTTCTTTGTAAATGTTGCAGGAAAAACTTGATTTATTCTTGCATGGACATTTGCAGGCATAATCCTGATGAAACGCACGTTTTTTTTTAAAATGAGAGTCTACATGAACTTATTTTATAGTCTCGGAAAGCCATACGCAGGTTGATCAGCTCGTTTTTCACGCTACACAACAAACACACTTTCGACACTCAGAAACTCAGCGACAATAAAGTTTAAAATCCACAGTAAAATTAAGTCGGATTCATGAGGCGATCATCTTTTTTATGTGCCATTGTCTTTGGACGGTCTTTCACTGCAAACCCTAGCGTTTGTGGCTCAAAACGATCGGCTGGCTGAATGTCGGCCATGCTTTGTTTACCTTTCTATCTACGACGTGACGTCATCATCTCGCATAATCACGAACCATAACGTCATCAATGGCGGCTTCCATGAAAAGTGAATGTTAGCCGAAAATCGCTAAAAACTTTATTCTGTTTAAGAATTTGTGAAATTTTATCGCCCTAGGGTAATATTTAATTGTCTATTTATTGGAAAATTCGGATATCCTTATAAAGCTTACTATCCCTTTAAGTATCCTTCAGAAGCACTAGAAATGTACGAAAATTGCGTATTTCCTTCAAATATATATTAAATTAGACATTTCTCCTTCTATTTCTATAGATGACTTTTCTATATATTGCATAGTATCGCTAATGTGTAGTAGGGCATTATAACTTTCAAATGCTAATAATTATGGATGCACATGGATTTGAAGGCTCAAATTTCAATGGTGAGTTGTGATAACCAGTACTAAATTGCTGAGCTAAAAAATCCCCGTTTCTGAGACTTATCCAAATCGACCCCCGAAAATGAAGCCTGTGCCGCTTTAAAATGAATTAAAAATTCATGCACTCGATCTCAAACAAAGAGTATATGTTTATCAACGGTAGGCCCACCAGTTGTATACAAATAGAATCAAATAAACTATAAAACTGCAGGTTATTATTGAAAAACGCTTAATAAAATATTTCATAATTTCAAAACTTAGAAAATAAAAGGTAGTTTTCTGGATTCATCAGATTATACAGGTCGGTTTGTATGTTTATGACACCAGTTGCCTAATGAATATAAATTCTTATTCATCAAGTTTGAGAATTTTGATTTTTTGATCATTCTAAGAGGTGGTATTCGTTTAATTTAAAGTAGATTCCTTATCTAGTATTTTTGAATTTTGTGTTCTATTTTTTGTTTTACGACTTAAATAAATGTAAATCACTCATAGTTTGTTAAAGAGGCACAGGCTTCATTTTCGCGGGTCGATTTGGATAAGTCTCAGAAACGGGGATTTTTTAGCTCAGCAATTTAGTACTGGTTAACTAGGACTCTAACAAGTGAAATTGAGCGAGAAAATTTTTTTTTTTTTTTTTTGGTCCAAAACTGAAATTTTTCTGACAAAATCGATCAAAAATGGCGGATTCTCATCCATTTTCGGCTTTAAAACCACTTTTTTAAACCGTTGCTAACGAAAGACATCGAGTTTTGAAGTTCTGTGCTTTGTATAAGGAAATAGCTTAACAATGGCTCTACGTCACGGTAGACCAAAATGCCCATATCTCGGGAAGTTACAGGCCTACAGCGCCCAAATTTCGGCACAAACCCCAATTCGTCAATATCTATTAGCCCATAGATTTTCAGAAAAGTGCAACAAAAACCTGCGAATCGAGTTTTTGGACTCTCTAGGACTCTAACAAGTGACATTGAGCGAGAAAAAAAAAATTTTTTTTGGGTCCAAAACTGAAATTTTTCTGACAAAAACGATCAAAAATGGCGGATTCTCATCCATTTTCGGCTTTAAAACCACTTTTTTAAACCGTTGCTAACGAAAGACATCGAGTTTTGAAGTTCTGTGCTTTGTATAAGGAAATAGCTTAACAATGACTCTACGTCACGGTAGACCAAAATGCCCATATCTCGGGAAGTTACAGGCCTACAGCGCCCAAATTTCGGCACAAACCCCAATTCGTTAATATCTATTAGCCCATAGATTTTCAGAAAAGTGCAACAAACACCTGCGAATCGAGTTTTTGGCCTCTCTAGGACTCTAACAAGTGAAATTGAGCGAGAAAAAAAATTTTTTTTTTTGGTCAAAAACTGAAATTCTTCTCACAAAATCGATCAAAAATGGCGGATTCTCATCCATTTTCGGCTTTAAAACCACTTTTTTAAACCGTTGCTAACGAAAAACATCGAGTTTTGAAGTTCTGTGCTTTGTATAAGGAAATAGCTTAACAATGGCTCCACGTCACGGTAGACCAAAATGCCCATATCTCGGGAAGTTACAGGCCTACAGCGCCCAAATTTCGGCACAAACCCCAATTCGTCAATATCTATTAGCCCATAGATTTTCAGAAATGTGCAACAAAAACCTGCGAATCGAGTTTTTGGCCTCTCTAGGACTCTAACAAGTGAAATTGAGCGAGAAAAAAAAATTTTTTTTTGGGTCCAAAACTGAAATTTTTCTGACAAAATCGATCAAAAATGGCGGATTCTCATCCATTTTCGGCTTTAAAACCACTTTTTTAAACCGTTGCTAACGAAAGACATCGAGTTTTGAAGTTATGTGCTTTGTATAAGGAAATAGCTTAACAATGACTCTACGTCACGGTAGACCAAAATGCCCATATCTCGGGAAGTTACAGGCCTACAGCGCCCAAATTTCGGCACAAACCCCAATTCGTCAATATCTATTAGCCCATAGATTTTCAGAAAAGTGCAACAAAAACCTGCAAATCGAGTTTTTGGCCTCTCTAAGACTCTAACAAGTGAAATTGAGCGAGAAAAAAATTTTTTTTTTTTGGGTCCCCCTCCCCCTCTTTTCTTTTTTGACCCAAATAGAGTGTTTTGATAGTCGTTTTTTTGCCTGTTAATTGAGTTCTTTGCTGTAATATATTTTTCATTTAAGACAATTGTTCCACTTTTTTTAGATTTAACATTTTGAATAGATTTCTTTTAAAAAATCTCAATTTTGGTGCAATTGATCGATCGAATTCAGAGTCAAAATCAGTGTCGAAATAAGTTTACTACAGCTTAGAACCTCAATTATACAGACAACAGTTGAAAGACGTCTTACCGTGTCGACTTTCAGAATGTAACTGAACTGAGATCCACCCGAAAGCGTCCTCTGTATACAAAAATAGATGTATCAAAATATATATTCAATGATTTTATTTAATACAATATTATACATGGACAAGGTTTACTCAGTTTTCCAATCTGCATAAAGCATTTTTTCTGTCATATTTTGGATTCACCAACCAATATAGATGCTGTCGGTATACTGTTCAATGACCAACGTCTGTCTGTTTCATTTTACGGCGTATAAAAGAAAAAAGAACTGAAATGTTTCTTTAAAAAGCATAAAAACAATTGAATTGATATAGTTATCTGGCTTTCGGAAACAGACTGCTTCACTAAAACAATAACTAGCAAAAACACAATAATTTATTATACATCAGGGACACTATTTTACTGTTGCTTTCAGGTTTATGTATTCTGTTCAGTTCAATGAACATTTCGGACAAATGTCTTTTGCTGTAGGCCTACTAAGTCGGCAAATACAATCTATGAAAATTGCTAAACTAAAATACGGATAAGTAAAGGCATACAAAATATACAGCGACACTATTTGACAAATGTCTTTTCGTATTGCAATGTCAAAGGCACAACATCAAATTCACCAGTTAGGCCCGAAGAACAGGTATAAGGAAAAGTCGTTTGATGTACAATTAGTTGTTATGCAAATACTATAATATGTAATGTATTGTGTCTTATGTTATCCCAATGGACTATTTGCATATCATTGGCAAGTCGTTCAAAGATGCAAAATCAAATGAAATAGTTAATAAAAGTCATTTCTTACCGTAAGCGTGAAAGTCCTATAAGCGAATGCCAGTTTGAAAGACTAGCATATTTTCGGAATTTCTCTTTATCTTTCTAATCAAAAAATCAAAAAAGTTCCGTGTTTTTATAGACTATGATTGATAACTTCGTTGATTAGCAGATACATCTTTGAAGAATTACTTGAAGCCATGCATATTTTGAACATGAAAGAAAATGTATGTTTTGAATACCGAGAAGCCATTTGAACGTTTTGATTCTCTGATTCAGTGTTATTAATTAACAAGACTCAAAAGAACAATCGAGACAAGCGTAGAAATTCTTTATATACCTGACAATTTCATAGTTGTGACATATCAACATTTGTATTCAATACAGCTCAAAGAAAAGAAACAAAAAAGCTCAAGGTAAGTCATATATTATACATTCATTTCTGATATCTAGTTATTTAAACATGGTCTGAGTTTTAAAGGAATATAAGTTTAGTTGTCTCCCATCGCGGCCTTGAACCTGCTTTAAAAAGTTTACCCTTGCCGACAAATTTGTTTACAAACGTGATTTTATTCTTTTTAGGACAGCACCAATTAATTAACCAGAAGGAATACCCTGTCTTATTTAGGCTAAATAATTCCGTCTTTATTCCAGCAGTTTTCTACAGAGAGTGTATAAGCTGACTCGTTTGTTTGAAAACTTATAGTTTAATGTATCTCTATGTCTTTGATGCCATACAACAGAATAGCAGGCCAGACTTAATCTATTGTCTATTACTTTCATGCCCAAAAGCCAATTTTCAGTATGTAGGTCTATGGTTAAGGATGAATGGTTACAAATACGATTGGTTTTTTTTTTGTCTACAAGAGGTCTAAAATATATTTTATTTCTATTTCAGTATGAAGAAAACATCCAGCTAAATGATATTTCTAGAAAACAAGTCAGTTTCAGAATCAGATCTGTTTGTATGGCAGTAATGTAACAATAAGATCACGGACCGTGTAATATGTCATAGAATGTTAAGAAATCTACAGAGACTGTAATAATTTGTATAATGTATTGTAATTTCTGTTGTAATAAAGTTTTCAATGCATCATTTACTGTTCAATTTCCTAAATGTCACTTGCTTCAAGAAATCCCCCCCCCCCCCCCCACAGGAAATTATCGGCTGAGCATAAATACATATTGCAAATTATCATAATGAGTAGCTTTTGGTTTTGAATAACAGTGCAATATGCAAAATAAGCCAACTGAATAGGCAAGTAGCCTATATATGTTTTGCGACTGAGTTAGGTAGATCAAATATCATTTTCTTTGCAAATTGTCGTATTGTCTTCAAATTTGTCAGGCAAGCGCGAAATGATAATGCCATCTGATGTGTACAAGCACGATGCCACAAATGGAACCGCCATCCTGCAAGGGTCAAAGGGCATTGTTTCAAATACAGCTGTCTTTAAGCGAGTCTTTCCCCACATATTCCACTTAATATGCAAAGAGCCTAACTGAATAATATTCAAATAGCCAAGTTTCTAAACAAGGGGATTAGGTAAGGATCTGAATGACACTCAAGTTGTGGGAAAACAATAGATCACAACAGAAGCCAATGCTTTAGACACTTTAGACAAATTTAGAGAACGACGTCGCTAAAAAACAAAACACTTATATACATGTAATATAAGATAGCTTGTCGGGCAAGGTAACATACGCCCACTTCAGCGAATTTAAATATTTGAAAAAGTTGATTGCACCATCGCACTTATTTGAGCTGATATTTAGATGAATTAATTCGAATGAAAACTCTAACCTCTATCGTGTACACAAGTTAATTTTAACGTTTTTTCACTAAGTCAAGGGCGATAACTTATAAACCGACGACTAGAAACGCACGATTCTCTAATTTATCTGAGTTATTATCAAGATGAATACACATACCAAGTTAATTTTAACGTTTTTTTTCACTAAGTCAAGGTCAATAACTCATAAACTGACAACTGGAATCGTGCCATTTTCGAACTTATCCGAGTTATTATCAAGATAAATACACATACCCAGTTTCATTCAAATTGGATGAAAACTTTAGCCTCAACAAGTTAATTTAAACGGTTTTTCACTAAGTCAAGGGCAATAACTCATAAACTGACAACTTGAATCGTGCCATTATCGAACTCATCCGAGATATTATCAAGATGAATACTCATACCAAGTTTCATTCGAATCGGATAAAAACTCTGGTTTCTAACACGTACACAACGGACGGAAGGACGGACAGGGGTGACAGCAATATACGTCCACATTTTCATGTCGGCGTATGAAAATGAATGAACACATTAAACGAACGACTTCACTAAAAATGAATCTCAAATTAATTTTCTGGCGAAGTTGATTTGCTAAATTTTGTTGTAAATTTTGTTGTATATTTGAATTTAGTCACAGACCTTTCTTGCTCTAGCGAAGTCGTTCTTCCACATCTAGGAGTCGTTTTCTAAATTTTGATCTTGCTCTAAATGGCACTATCCTTTTCATTAAAGGCATAAAAGATAAATGGATACGGGCGAGGGTATCAAATATGGTCGCCATTCATTACCGTGATATGCTACAGAGCGCTAGGGTAACTCACGAAGACCGTTCGGAATTATAGAAAAAAAAACACAGACGAGCATCTCGCTCTTCACAAGTATGAAAAAATAACTAAGAAACACAGAACTTTACAAAAGAAATGTCAAGAGGTAGAATAAAAGAAGACGTCGGTCCTTCCTTAAAGTTTCCGATGTGGATATTTTTTTAACAAAAAATCATCGATGCGGACCCGATTTTATAAATTTAGATGATTTTTATTGATTAATATTAATGGCTCTAAAACTTAGTAAAACACTCAAAACTATTTAAAATAATTTTACTTCCTTCTAAATCTTCGATTAACTGTCAGGAAAAAAGAAAAATAATGACCTAGATATTTCCTGATAACTTTCCTTTAAATCGATACCACCTCTTAAAGGGGACCAGTCTTCATTTTTATTGGTTGATTTGGGTATTGAATATACTTAAAGGGATAGTAAGCTTTGTAAATTTGTGATAGACTAGAATAAAATAAACATGTTCCAAAAGTTTTTATTGATGTTCGTACTTTACTTCGTCTAATATCACAATTTAAAGTCAATAAATTACAAATCATGGAGGCCGCCATATTTGCTTGACGCGTCACGTGACATGACGTCAGGTCGTAGATAGAACGTCACGTCGTAATAAAATGTCAACACGATGATTGGCAATGAGGGCATGAAAAATACAGCCGTATGGTGAAGGTAAACTCACTTTGATTTATGGCAGGCTGCACAGAAAGCTAGTTATTACTTTGATGAATTCAATCCTATGAAGCATGTATGAAATCGGGAATTTGTTTGTTTTGAATTCATCTTCAAATCATGTCGAAAGACTAGTCAGAAAACCTGCCGTTGAGTGGTAGTCGAAAGGCTTACTTCGTCTTTTGTTTACACCTGTACCGTCAGTTCTAGATTTCCAGCTTTATTTGTATCTTGATTGTCCAGATCCTTTCTGATATAATTCCTTTAGTAGTCTTGATTTTCAAGTCAGTTTGTTCTTGAATGAAACAAAAAAAACAAGACGGTACAAGTTATTTTACACGCGGCATGGCTGGGTCATTTAATTTTCATTCGTCTTATTTCTTTGTAAATGTTGCAGGAAAAACTTGATTTATTCTTGCATGGACATTTGCAGGCATAATCCTGATGAAACGCACGTTTTTTTTTAAAATGAGAGTCTACATGAACTTATTTTATAGTCTCGGAAAGCCATACGCAGGTTGATCAGCTCGTTTTTCACGCTACACAACAAACACACTTTCGACACTCAGAAACTCAGCGACAATAAAGTTTAAAATCCACAGTAAAATTAAGTCGGATTCATGAGGCGATCATCTTTTTTATGTGCCATTGTCTTTGGACGGTCTTTCACTGCAAACCCTAGCGTTTGTGGCTCAAAACGATCGGCTGGCTGAATGTCGGCCATGCTTTGTTTACCTTTCTATCTACGACGTGACGTCATCATCTCGCATAATCACGAACCATAACGTCATCAATGGCGGCTTCCATGAAAAGTGAATGTTAGCCGAAAATCGCTAAAAACTTTATTCTGTTTAAGAATTTGTGAAATTTTATCGCCCTAGGGTAATATTTAATTGTCTATTTATTGGAAAATTCGGATATCCTTATAAAGCTTACTATCCCTTTAAGTATCCTTCAGAAGCACTAGAAATGTACGAAAATTGCGTATTTCCTTCAAATATATATTAAATTAGACATTTCTCCTTCTATTTCTATAGATGACTTTTCTATATATTGCATAGTATCGCTAATGTGTAGTAGGGCATTATAACTTTCAAATGCTAATAATTATGGATGCACATGGATTTGAAGGCTCAAATTTCAATGGTGAGTTGTGATAACCAGTACTAAATTGCTGAGCTAAAAAATCCCCGTTTCTGAGACTTATCCAAATCGACCCCCGAAAATGTTTCTCGTATAGTACTTGTGATAAATGTTTAGTTTTTTTTTTACAAGAAATTGTCTTAAAGGAAATTTTTAATTTACACGAAAAATTACTTGAAGTAACTAACATTAAAGTGATTGTAAAATGATTTTCTAAACTTTGTATGTGTATCAGAGATACTGATAGCATCAATTTGCACCATTTCAATTTTCATTCCGACGTCTGTGGTTTTTGCAATTCCACTAAAACTAACACGTTTTATGACGTCACTGACAGTATCTATATAGATCACTATCAGTGGTTTCTTCTTTAAAGCGATATCACCTCTAAAAAATTAACAAAAAGTTTTCAAACTTGGTCAATAAGAGTATATATTCATCAACAGTGTCCAAAGTAAACAAACAGAATCAAATAAACCCATAAAACTATGTAATTTTCCATACAATTACAGGTTATAATTGAAAACCGCTTAAAATTTGAGTTAGCGTTTTTCAATTATTGTATATATAAACATAGTTTTTTTGGATTTATCAGTTTATTTAGGTAATCTGTTGTATAGTTATGCCGCCAGGTAAGTCCCTTGATGAATATATACTCTTATTGACCAAGTTTGAACATTTAGATTTTTTGTTCATTCTAAGAGGTTGTATTCCTTTAAGTAACATGCAACCACTCGCAATCCGTTCAGTTGAATGCAGTCCATGTAGGCCTACCTTTCGTTCATGCACTTAATTATGAAACACTTAAGTAAAACGTAATCAGGAAAACAGCGAGTATGGAATAATATAGATTAAAAAAACAGGGAATAAAAAAAAATATCGTAGGACGGTATTTAGTAATTGTTGTCTTTGTGTTTTCAATGACAAAAGAATCTTAAATATGTAGATTACTTAGAATGTCGGTAGTTCAGTATTTAGTAAAATATAGAGTGTTTTTGTTTCTACTTTTACTACATGTTTCCGCCTTTAGTTTGAAGTAGGGCATCCTAATGATTTATTTTTCCTTGTAGACATTGTAAACAAGAACCATCAAACTTATTGAGTAAGGTCTGCCTTTTTGCGAAAATATTTCTTTAATATGATATTTCCGTTTATGTTTCTACTTTACCAGTCCGACTTTTGTTTTTAATGGATACGTTCGGGTGTGGCGCCAGGCAGGGTATGCTTACTCTTCTAGACACCTGATACCACTTTTCATTATAATATACTTACTCATGTATGATTGATATAATTCCTCATGTGAAAAGTTCATAAGCTGTTACCTATGTATGTTTGGTCAAAATGTCTTTTTGGATTTCGAGTTTCGTTTTGAGGTTCGGATCGTTAGTACATGGTTTCTTTATTCCCTATTCGTTCGACCAATAATACTTTAGTCTTCGAATCGTTGCTCCAATGACACTAAATTCTTCGTCATAGCCTTGAGCTATCGATTCCATTTCTTACAATATGAAAGAAAAATACTTATACAAACTTATTTCTAGGAAATTTTATAGTCGTTATAACACACTTGTGGACAAATACATGTATAACAAATCTGTTTCTTGGCTGATTTTTTAGTCAGGCATGAATTGATCTGATTGTATCCCATGATACATTATAGTAGTGGCGGATTACTCTTACTCTTTTCGAAAAACCTGATGTTACTTCTCTTTGGAGTAGCCCAATACTATTCAACTATAACTCTCGATTTTGCCAGATCTTTAAATGCGATTTGTTTTGCTTGTACGGATTATTATTATATTTAAGATAATGTATATACCAAATCAAATTTCTAAGTTTTTAGCCGAGATATAGTTCCTGATTTTTTTGATTTTTACAATTTGTCGCAATGTACTTAATCACTTGAAGATAATATGCATCAAACTATGTAAAATATAATAATTGAAAAACACTTACAGCAATTTTAAGCGTTTTTCAATAATAAACTGTAATTTATGAAGATTTACTTATTTTTATGGGTTTATGAGATTCTGTTTGTATACTTTGGACACTGTTAATGAACATATACTCTTAAAGTCCTCATTCTAAGAGGTGGTATCGCTTTAAACACACATAAGAATGTGAGCATATAGAGAGGAACGAAGCTTGGTAGTCAAAACAACAGTATTTATTGGATGAAGAATTTGAAGGTCTAATAATCATAGCCGTAGGGGCCCACGACACAACAGGGGAGCAGATCGACATATTGCCCGAATTTTAATGATATTTTGTCCGATTTGGGGGATTTTTTGTCCGAAAACATAATAATTGCCCCCCTGTCTCCTACGGTTATGTTAATAATTACAGGTATCAGAGGTGTAGTCACAAGTTTTTTTGTTCTGATCCCACTTCAGGGTGCCGCTGCAAGGTTGGTTGATAAGATATCCATTGGAACAACTAATATGTTGGTTACATCCCTCACAAGATTGGTATTCCCCACCAGGTAAATTACTACAGTCCGATACGCATGCTCCGTTATTGATGATAAGATCCATTTAATACACATGTACTTGTGTATATTACTATATTGTATATCTTAAAAAAAAATATCCAGTAGCCTGTGGTCATGTACTTGATCTCTAAATCATCAAACTCTGTCCATCAATTTTGGTTTTTTTTTTGTCTATATGTTGTATTATTGCATCTATGTTTGTCCCCATGGGCTGAGTATGAGACAGGGGTGATGACATGATGATCATTTTGACCCCATTGTCCATGTTTCGATGCGATGTAAAAGCTTCAGAGGAAATTATCTTCCTTCTAACATGTCTGAACAAATGTTTATTTCTGTTTAAACACGACAACAGTTCGTCAACATGTTGGGTAATTTGATACCATGCATTTAAAAGCAGTGTTTCAGTTTTTGTTTACATCAAATGACTTCAGATAGATCAAAGGATTTATATTCCTTTTTCTGATTTGATAAAATTCGGCAACATCATTTGCATTTCGACAAAAAAAACCTAAAAAAAACTTGTATTCATATATGCAACACTTGATAACATTTGATAACATGTGGCCGAATATTTCAGAACTGTACACACTTCCACAATGCATGACATCCTCAAGCTGTTAACCAACATAATACCGAAAACGATGTTAGTGGTACATTTCAATAGGTAAACAACATAATTTACAGAAGAATCTAATTCACACACTTTATATTATTTTAATAATCAGAACTTGTATCATCAACACCGAATGTTAACACAATATGGCAAAATCAAGAATTATAAATTAAAGCGATACTACCTCTTAGCATGCTCACAAAATCAAGAGTATATATTTATCAGCGGGCCTACCTGGTGTCATAACTATACAACAGATGACCCGCATAATCTCATAAATGCATCAAACTATGTAAAATATAATAATTGAAAAACACTTACAGCAATTTTAAGCGTTTTTCAATAATAAACTGTAATTTATGAAGATTTACTTATTTTTATGGGTTTATGAGATTCTGTTTGTATACTTTGGACACTGTTAATGAACATATACTCTTAAAGTCCTCATTCTAAGAGGTGGTATCGCTTTAAACACACATAAGAATGTGAGCATATAGAGAGGAACGAAGCTTGGTAGTCAAAACAACAGTATTTATTGGATGAAGAATTTGAAGGTCTAATAATCATAGCCGTAGGGGCCCACGACACAACAGGGGAGCAGATCGACATATTGCCCGAATTTTAATGATATTTTGTCCGATTTGGGGGATTTTTTGTCCGAAAACATAATAATTGCCCCCCCTGTCTCCTACGGTTATGTTAATAATTACAGGTATCAGAGGTGTAGTCACAAGTTTTTTTGTTCTGATCCCACTTCAGGGTGCCGCTGCAAGGTTGGTTGATAAGATATCCATTGGAACAACTAATATGTTGGTTACATCCCTCACAAGATTGGTATTCCCCACCAGGTAAATTACTACAGTCCGATACGCATGCTCCGTTATTGATGATAAGATCTTCAACTTCCGCTAGAGTCATTGCCTGTAAAACAACTAATTCATTTACAGTAACAAAAGAACCATCACTTTGTTTTATCGACTTTTCTATAAATTGATACGCTGCGCTGGTGGTTACAGTTGAAGTTGTGGTTACAGTTGAAGTTGTGGTTACAGGCGAAGTTGTGGTTGTATCTTCTACCATCTGCCATGTTTCTGAAAAATTTCAGCACATTAAAGGGATTGTAAAGAGGTTTTCTAAACTTTGTATGTGTATCGGGGACACTGAGAGCATCAATTTGCGCCATTCCAATTTCAATTCCGACGTCTGTGGTTCTTGCAATTCCAATAAAACTAACGAGTTTGATGACGTCACTAATATTTATCTGCATAGATATCAATAGTAACTTCCGGTAGATCACTATTAGTGACGTCATAAAACGGGTTAGTTTTAGTGGAATTGCAAGAACAACAGACGTCGGAATGGCACAAATTGATGCTATCAGTGTCCCCGATACACATACAAAGTTTAGAAAACCTCTTTACAATCCCTTTAAAGAAAAGAAAGAAACATCTATATTTTACATGGTTAACAACTTAGGTTCCTTGCGGATCCTTTCTCCCAGCTGGTCCTTGGTCAAACCTCTTGGCATTGATCTTTCCCGGATTATCCGCATGACAACTAAAGGGTTTTGAAGGAGTAAATAAATGACAAGAAACAAAAGGAAAGGCGTATAACTCGGTCTATGTCGGTTTCCCAAATCAGATTGGTAACCAATTGTGATCCATCTATTTGTAGCAATATGGCTGGCTCATAATTTCAATGTCTACTTTCCATTCCTACCCGTTTTAAAGCAATACCACCTCTTAGAATGAATAAAACAAATAAAGTTCTCAAACTTGGTCAATCAGAGTATATATTTAGGTGCCTAGAGTATACAAACAGAATTAAATAAACGCATAAAACTTAAGTTATTTTCTATACAATTACAGATTATTATTGAAAAACGCGTAATATTTTGTGTATCTTGTAGAGATTATATATATAAGGTGGTTTTCTGGATTTATCAGATTATTTAGGTAATCTGTTGTATAGTTATGACACCTCATAAGTTGTCTAATCAATATGAATTCTTATTCACCCAGTTTAATACTTTTGCTTTTTTGATTATTCCGTAGTATCGCTTTAAGATAGTAATGCTTTTTATCTGATATGCAAATTGTCGAGAATTGCCAATGTCTACACCAATCGTATCTACTTCGGCTCTACTTGACTAGTGGCTAGATAACCTCGTATACTATACAGTAGGTCGCCATATTGAATAAATTATAGTTCAGCCAATCACAATAAATCTTCACAGAATGTCGTCTTCTTTCGCGGTAAAAACAGACAATCAAAATCATTTTCCTGCCGCTTATCATGGCAGAGTCATTACATTGTCTCAAACAAAATGACGAAGATTAGGAGCGGATTCAGGCGGGAGCGTGGCGGGCGTTGCCCCCCCCCCCTTAAATTTGCACAGCATGGGTTGTCCGCACGTAATAAGTATCCGAAGAGACGACTAAAGCTAGCCTAATATCGCCCCCCCCCCCCCTTAACGTCAAATCCTGTATCCGCCCCTGAAGGTTGAGCCGAATGTGTCTACACATGTTTACTCGAAAACAAAATGTGAAATATAATATTATAGTCATTTGAATAGTATCACTGTATCGAAAACAAGTGGTTGCCTAGCAAGATACACCCTCGTCCCTGATAAATATTTACTCTCTGACCACAACTAGTTCTGAATCGAATTATGCCTATTAATTTTTTATGAATTGAAATATTAACCTCAATTTAGTTCTGAGAGTCTTTAGGCCGGCGTCAAAAATGTTCAATGTGCGTTAGATAAGACAGCTCTACGAAAAAATCGAGAGTGATCAGGAGATATTTAACATGTCAAATCGAAAAACGTCTTAACGTGGCTGATCGGCTAGTGTGCGGGTCATTCTGATAATTTGTCGTGACCTGGATTTAAGTCAACCAATTGAATTTTCATTCAAATCAGATGAAAACTAGTCTTTATCAAGTTCACAAGCCAATTGGCAAGGTTATAACAACAATATATGACTACATTACAATGTGAACAACTACTTAGAGGCTTATTGTAACGTGTCGTCAGGATCTAAAAACACTTCTTTTGGAGTCAAGTAACCTACAGATGGTTATCGATATGCTGCTTTATGATAAAAATCATAAAATCACAATTAATAATAACTACCTGTATGACACGAAGTCTTCCCTGGTTTATCAACAACACAGTATGTTTCATCTGGACAAGTATGGTGAGAACAGTCTCCGGCTAATTTCTGGAAATGAAATGAAATGAAATGAATGGAGTTTTACGTCCTACTTTCTGCACCTATATGGGCTAATTGAGGACGGGCGAACGCCATGCAGTGTGCAATGAGGGAAATTTTGCCAGGACAGCAGCATTAGCCTGCTCTTATTTTCGATTTCCAACTGTCGAGGGATCTTTAACGTGCACAGCCAATATCTGGAAATAAAAGTTATTATGTTGGCCATGATTAACATCAAATTTCTGGAAAATAAATAACGGTAAAGAAGGTGAATCTATAGCGGTTTATTGATTTCAGGGAAGCCACACTTTATCAGAAGGTATTTTGCAGCCAGAAATTTGGACACACAATGAATTTGGCAACCAGGCACTTGGTAGTGGGGAATTTGGACAATGACACCCTTGGTCATTGGGAATTTGCCAACCACACATTTGGTCACAGGGATATAACAACCCAACACGAAATTATATTACAGGGTATTTGTCAACCAGAAATTATGTTACAGGGTATTTGTCAACCAGAAATTATGTTACAGGGTATTTGTCAACCAGAAATTATGTTACAGGGTATTTGTCAACCAGAAATTATGTTACAGGGTATTTGTCAACCAGAAATTATGTTACAGGGTATTTGTCAACCAGAAATTACTGCCAATATTTTCCAATATACCGCTTACATTTGGAAAATATTGGCAGTAATGCATGAACCTATTTTTTTTCACATATTCAAAATTTTGACAGAGTTCTCTCCCTTAATGATGAACTTCTTGCAAGTTAAATTTGGAAATTGTCAATAACGTCTATAAATTTTCATTGAATTCGCTCTACGACCCTATATACTTAGACATCGCTTGGAAATTATTACAAAGGGGCGAAAACAAACAGCTATATATCAGAAACGTTGGACGTGTCCAGGGGTACAATAGCAAATTTTAAGAAGCGTGTAGAACGAACGAAGGGGGTACATAGGATACAACCGAGACGAAAAGGGCTACCTATTTCTTAGTACGTGCACGGTACTGTAGATTTCGTTTTGCAGTGTTTAGGTTTTATTATTATTACACTATTGGAAATTTGAACTGGCAACCTGACACGGAATAAATCTCCACACATTTTCATAGTGTATTTGGAAAATGAAAATTTGATCATAGAGAATTTTGGCTAATTGATTACCTAAGTTATAGAGTATTTGTTTAACAGTAATGAGATTTAGAAGGTACAATTATCGATACAGCTAAAAAGCTTAATTTCTTTTTAATTTTTAGGTTAAAAAATCTTAATTATTGACTGTCTGGATCGAAGGCTAGAATTCTTAAGTAAATAACGTATACAAGATATTTTACTTCCCTTGATTTCATATCCACATACCTACATTATTTAAATCAGTGGTTCCCAACCTGGGGGTCATGGCCCCCTAGGGAGCCATTGGGTGTTTATAAGGGGGCCATGGCGCATGAGGATGTATATATTTTTTTCTGTAGCCCAACTTTTATTTAACTAATATTTTGTTGTGTAAGGTCTGTAGTTGCTTGTAGTCAAATGCATCTGACCTCCTGATGATAAGGAGGCACAAACAACAACCCTTGCACTTTATTCCTTATTGTGACCTAGTTCGGAATAGAACAGGGGGGGGGGGCATGGCTCTGGGAGCTTGGTGAATTTGAGCCACAGCTTGCAAAAGGTTGGGAACCACTGATTTAAATGATGGAAATATATTTCTCAAACGGCCTTAAATAATTGTTTAGCAAAACGGTCATTTCCCTCACTGGGAAGATAATAAAATGTTTGTACTTAATATGTCTCGTGACAATTGTAATTATAATCCCCCAACTAAACTAAACTTACCTTGGTAAAAGGTGACGTTTGGTTGGGATTCTATGTAGTCATTGGAACCACTGGAGGGATCAGATGAGATGCGCGCCAAGCCTCTATATTGTCAGTATTTACAGCTAAACTTTTGAAAACTTGTAATAAATAACACTCAATGAATGTAACATACCTACTTAAATCAGTATGGGAGGGTATTCTGTATAAATGGGAGGGCATCTGATCCCTCCAGTGGCAAGATATCTATCTACATTGCACCCACTCTAGAAGAATATTTCAATAACTTAGATTATTTTAACCTCAAATAATTTTTCGACTCGCTCCTCCCCTAACGTCAAATTCTGTATCCGCCCCTGATGATAAAAGCATCGTATTAGTACATAAAATATACTTACTGTCTGCCATGCTGATATTTCAGAATATAACATATTAGAATCTGAAGTTACAGCAGTATTGGCTGCAGCAGCTGTTGTTGACAGCAGTTCACAATCAGAGGTCGTCCTGTTGTAGTTGAACGATTCACAGGCAGTTCTTAATTGACAATTTTTAACACATATCAATATAGAAATAGATTTGATAACTTTAAAACTACCGAATCTGAAATATACTCCTTGAGAGAGCTCTTGAAAATCATCTGGCATAGAACAAGTATCCTTCATTTCCAAAAAACTTAAATTCATGAGAACCAGGCAAGTCACTATTTCAACGTTTGACTGCATAGTTCAGTCTCGTGAAATAAAATTAGTGTACATCTTCAGTGAGTATTTGAAAATTATCTGGCACAGACCAAAAATTTTAATTCACAAGAACCATACAAGTCCTTTTATTAACGTTTGATAAAATAAAATTAGTGTACACCTTCAGCGAGTACTTTGAAATTACCAAGCACAGACCAAAAATTTTAATTCTTGAGAACCATAAAAGTTCTTTCATCAACGTTCGACTGCATAGTTTCAGTCTCATGAAATAAAATTAAAACTGTCCAATCATGAGTATACACCTTCAACGAGAAGAAAATTACATGGCACAGACCAAAAATTTTAATTCACAAGAACCATAAAAGTCCTGTTCCAACGTTTGGCTGCATAGTTTCAGTCTCATAAAATAAAATTAAAACTGTCCAATAATGAGTACCGGTATACACCTTCAGCGAGTACGAAATTACATGGCACAGACCAACAATTTTAATTCATGAGAACCATAAAAGTCTTTTTATCAACGTTCGACTGCAAAGGTTAAATCTCATAAAATTACATTAAAACTGTCGAATCATGAGTATACACTTTCAGCGAGTAGGAAATTACTTAGCACAGAATACAAATTTAATTCGTTAGAATCATAAAAGTCTTTTTATCAACGTTTGATTGCATAGTTTCAGACTCATAAAATAAAATTAAAACTGTCCAATCATGAGTATACTCCTTCAGCGAGTTGAAAATTACCTTGCACAGAATAACAATTTAAAATCACAAGAACCATAAAAGTCTTTTCATCAACGTTCGACTGCATAGTTTCAGTCTCATAAAATAACATCAAAACTGTTGAATCATTAGTATACACTTCCAGCGAGTAGAAAATTACATAGCACAGACCAAAAAATTTAATTTATGAGAACCATAAATGTCCTTTTATCAACGTGAGAGAATTACCTAGCACAGACCAAAAATTTTAATTCGTGAGAACCATAAATGTCCTTTTATCAACGTGAGAGAATTACCTAGCACAGACCAAAAATTTTAATTCGTGAGAACCATAAAAGTCTTTTTATCAACGTGAGAGAATTACCTAGCACAGACCAAAAATTTTAATTCGTGAGAACCATAAAAGTCTTTTTATCAACGTGAGAGAATTACCTAGCACAGACCAAAAATTTTAATTCGTGAGAACCATAAAAATCCTTTTATCAACGTTCGACTGTATAGATCCAGTGTTATTCTGACAATTAGAAATTCTTTAATAAGTCTTCCATCATTGTATTGATTTATGTGATAATAGAGTGTATATCTTCTCATATAAAATTCTCACACATCTCAAAGAAAGGGAATTAAATTTCTTTTTCTATTGACGCAGGAAATTCTGATTTTAATCAAGTTGAGAACAAAAAACGAGAATAATTTTATCTTGCTTTTACTTGATTAGAAGTCTTTACAGAAGAGTTAAATTTTTAAAGATCCGTAAGGTTTTGCGTGCGTTCAGTATCGATTTGTGCTGGGTATTACCATAGAACTGTAACATCAGGGTGTGAAAGTCTGATGACCCAGCTGTAAATGGGTACGGATAATCCGGGAAAGATCAATTCCTAGATTTTTTTCGATAGTTGTTGCTCTCCATTTACCTCAAATTGTTATAGCTTTATCTGAAACGAACGATTATTTATTATTTATTATTATTATATATTCTATGGCATCCTTCTTACCTATTCATTATATAACAAAAGAAAACAAAAGCGAACTTCAAGACAAAACAACAGTTAATTTAAAATTTCAAAGAAACAAAACAACTTTTACTCTGAGTGATAAAGCAGTAGATAGGAAGAAATATAAGTCCTTAAGGATAAGAATCACAATAGTAGACCAATACTTCCTTGAAGATATGAATCACTATAATTCTCTGGGTGAAAGTCAAATGACGTTGGGAATAAATGATGTCACTCAAAATTTCTGTCGATAACCCGGAAAGATCAATGCCAAATGGATCCTCTTCGGTACCGACGAGGTAAAAGCGATACAACCTCTTAGAATGAACAAAAAAATAAGTTCTCAAACTTGGTCAATAAGAGTATAATATATTCATCAACAAATAACAAAAATACGGCCATGGTAGCCTTGTCGGCTTAAGTCATAATAAGATGGTACTGAGCGAATGGTGTGTGAATGTGATTTATTATGGTTTCTGTATTAATGTAAGGCAGGAAGTGAGGGCACACATTGTCCTTGAGTCTGTACTGAACACTAGGGAGTAGTTGTCAAACAGAATTTAAAATTTAGAAACTTGAACAACAAGATTTAAAGTGCATACACTAAATTATCAGGCTTAAAAAATAATAGAAGACTATAAGGGCAAAATATCTTCAGGAGTTATCTCCCGTAATGTATTAACCTTGAAATTTGAACTAATGATTTTGCTAGACAACCGAAATTAACTTATTGAAACACCGGTAATATCAATGAGCAGCTGGTGTGGCGCGTAGCAAAATACCGTATTCTAGGCATCCTTGATACCACATTTTGTTGAAATATTTACTCATCAATTGATTAACTTCCGCATTATAATGTGGTCGTATATCGTGTCACCCGTGTCCGTTCACAATTGAACGTGATAGAGACTACAGTTATAGTCCAGTAAAGATATGATTTATGTCTGTTGAACCTGGAACAAATTGCTAGAGAATTTTTCTCGATGGATTCAGATCAGCGATAGGCAGTTTAGATTTATATTGGCTATTACATCCGTCCGTAAACTCAACAACACGGTCAAAATTTAATTGTCAAAGTTTTGAAGGGCGAGTTTTGTGAATAGATGTACAACATGGCCGTCGTGTTTCAGATCATTGGTGATGATGACTATCTCTTCCTGCACCACGTGGTCATTGTTTTCTTCTTGGTACTTATAAAAACAAACTATTGGGTGAACGGTCACCTGATTCAGTGACCAATGGGCGGATCACCACACAACCATCTGGTGGACTAGAGGATATGGTGGAGTACATTTCCTGCTGCCAGGTCGCATTGAAGAGATGTTTTTGCAATGGTTTGGCTTCTTCCTTTAACTCATCGATGAGTTCTTTAATGGAACCAGATTTTTGATAAAGAAATTTCTTGGATTTGGTTTTGTTGTCGTGTGTATATTCTTTTGAACCCCATTTCTTCCTTCCAATTTATTTGTTGCAGGCTTCTATTAACTCCGCAAACTTTCCATCAAGTAGATGTACTCCACAGTCTGTACACTGTCTGTCAACACATTTTAACTTATAGTGCTTTGTATCTTCTTTTGGGCAAAGTGTTGCCTCTGATAAACCGAGGCCCCGTGTGCTATTGGCTGTGCACGTTAAAGATCCCCCGACAGTTGGAAATCGAAAATAAGAGCAGGCTAATGCCGCTGTCCTGGCAAAATTTCTTTCATTGCACACTGCATGGCGTTTGCCCGTCCTCAATTTGCCCATATAGGTGCAGAAAAATAAAACGTAAAACTCCATTTCATTTTCATTTTTTTCTGCGGACACTTCTTGATGATATACCACTGATGCCTGATTTATAGTTGAAGCTTCTAGAAAATATCAGTACAGGGTTCACATAAACATTGTGAGAGTCTAGTATTTTTTTAGAAGAAGGACATCATCTGGTCATAGCTTTTGGAAGGTAGAGAATGAGACAATGTTATGAGTTTCATCTTGAGACTTCCACAAGGAGTATGCTTTATCCACCGTCACTTCCATAATCCGTCTACTACATAGGTCTTTTTTAACAGTGCAATACCTATGTTTTATTCCATACTTCTTCTAAACTAGAAGAGCTGATATAATTGTTTGTCTCTGTTGCTTAGCGATATCGCCTTTCTGTTTTTTAGGTTATTAATGTTGTTTCTAAGCTTGCGCTATCTTTAGTAAACAGCTGATTTCGACACTTGAGCGACGCAACACTCAACCCTTTCGCAGCTAATGCTTCTCTCTTCCGTGGAGTGATTCTTTTGCTAGTTACACATTCCGAGACGATGTCAGAGATCTTTAAAGGATCGGATGGTAGTTTGGACCACAGACGTGTCAATGCTTTGGACTTCGCTCCGGAGGATAACCCAGTAGAGGCAACCAATTCTTGTTTGCGTATCTTCTCAGTTGTTTTTTCTTTGCCTTTCTTTGTTTTGTTTTACGTTTTATCCAGACTTTCTTCAGTAGCGTTTGTTTTGCACGAGATATTCTCTGTTTGTCTCTCCAGTATTCCTGTTTCTTACTCTTCTATGTACCTTTTCGTTCTCACATTTCCAGTTTCTCTATCTCTTTTCTTTTGTTCTTCTGTTGGGACTTTTCTTCTAATTCTCTGCCTTTCAGCTTCTTTGGCTTGATGTATTGCCCATGCTACTGGATCTGCTTTCAACTGTGCCCGCTTTCGTCTTTGGCACATTGCTGCCGACGAGATTGTTTTGTCTTGCTGCACGTCATTTTTCAAATCTTGCCTGTTGCCTCTTTAAGGTAGCTGAAGTTTTATCCTTATTAAGACGATTCAATTCTGTTTCATTTTATTACCATTCGTCGCAAGGAAATTACTGAATTACATAAAAAAAAATAAGTCAAAAGTAATATTTTCTCCAACTTTGTCAAGTCAAACGTACGTGCAACGGAAAGGCGGAATAATGACTACAATGAAATGAGATTTTGGAATCGTCGTCATGATGGGACTTTCGCAGATTTTAATGTGGAGTATTCAAGTATTGCTGACCAAGAATTGGATGAACATTTAAGAACAATTATCAGTTAGCGAACGGTCTCAAGGTAAGTCCAACAAATAAAGATAACATGGGTTTCTTTATTTTCAAATATAAAGCAATTTATAATTTGTGTTTCAAATCAATGTCCATGTATTTTTAATCATATAATTTCTCATGTATTTAATCAATCAAAAATATTCATGGATGATCAAAACTCTTCATAATCACCCAATGATGAACCCTATTGAAAATTAGACTAATCGTAATATATTTGATGGGTTATTGCCCTTGCTTTTGAAAATATGTTGTGGACACGATAGAGAGCTTGTTTCTTGATGGATTTTGAAGAAAATTGCTGTGAGTGTTAATTATCACCCAAGGATGAACTCTATTGAAAATCAGACTAATCGTTTGATGGGTTATTGCCCTTGCTTTTGAAAATATGTTGTGGACATAATAGATTGCTGGTTTCTTGATGGATTTTGATGAAACTTGGTATGAGTGTTTGTATTGACTTTGGGTTAAACCCTAATGAAAATCAGAAACATCGAAAAATATTTGTTGTGGACACGATAGAGAGCTGGTTTCTTGATGGATTTTGAAGAAAATTGCTGTGAGTGTTAATTATCACCACGGATGAACTTGATATGATAAGAATTACATGATTTTTTTTTCAAACATGGAAAAAAACAAGTTTCTAATGAAAATAAAATGTCATGATGTAAGAAAAATCGACCAGTAAATGTAATTTTATGTCCGTTACAGTGAAAAATTCCATATCGCAGACTAGTATGTAATAATAAGTGAAGTAATTGCTTCCAGTTTATTTTTAAATGTCATAAATGCTCTATGTGAAATTTTATTCCCGACAGATATTCCCCATTATTCGGTCAATTCAAAGTAACAGGAGATCGGTGCCGTCACTGATAAAGCCTGAAGCAATTATGCATTAAATTTGAAGTATATCAAAGACCAATTATCGGTGTTTATTGAGATTGTACGAGGGATTTATTGATTAATCAACTTCTAAAATCAATTACAAAAACACTTCTTGACGAAAAGACGTTATTATAGCAAGATGAAGAAGATAAAAAATAGTCGATACTATCTCAGTGTATTTTCATCAACGATTATTCTTAATTAACAACTAGTTTATTTTTTTTCTTAGTTTGATTTCGGGGAAGGGAGGGTTTGAATCTCCCAAATGTACAGGCCTAGGATAGAACAAATACTTTATTGAGAAAATGGGATTGATGGTCTGGATTCAGGCTTTTCTTCTGTTCTGATCTGAAAGTAGAAAAAAAAGATTGAGTGGTATAGTATCTGCTAATTAATGATTGGTTTTAGTTTTCTATGAACCAGATTGTCTTTAAAGTTTTGATTTTTTGAGTAGGCAACTATCATTTTCGGCTTATAAACATGGGGAAATTTCTTTTGAAGACTCTTGTAGTGGGCATGAACTAACTTGCTTGCTCCATTACTGGTTGTATATATGATGAATTTTACACCCACCTGTGTACTTATAGTTGCGGATGGACATGGATTACATTTATCTTTCAATTTTCTTATATCTGTTTTCCGTGTAAGGCATAGTCTAGTCTCACTAAAATAACAGTCGTATTTTTGACTCAGCAACACAGATACAATGTACTTATAGTTGTGGATGGACATGGATATGAAAGCTTACATTTGAGATTAGGGTGGTTGAAAAGCAACAAGTCACTTTTCAACAAAAGGCACTGGCACAGGGTTAAAGTTATGTTTACAACTATTGTGATGTTAAAGCGATACCACCTCTTAGAATGAACAAAAAAGTTAAGTCCTCAAACTTGGTCAATAAGTGTCCAATACAAACATATTCAAATAAACTCATAAAACTATGTTATTTTGCATACAATCACAGTTTATTACTGAAAAATGTGATTAAGCGTTTTGCAATTATTATTTATAAACATAGTTTTCTGGATTTATATGCGATTCCATCAAAGTTTTTTACCGAGAAATAAAATCTGTCGGTCGCTTTTGAATGCTTCGCGCGCAAGGTGTGCAAGGTTTTTGTGGCCTAGTTTTTCTGACTCTCTCCCAGCCCTATCCGTCCAAATAGCTATCAGAGGCTGGGGAAAGAGTCAGCAAGTTTCGGACCAGTAGTCCCTTGATGAATATATCTGATGAATACATATAGTTCTTTTGACCAAGTTTGAGAGGTGGTTCAATTAAGTAATTAGTATTTAAACTTGATTAATCATAAAATGAAATTTTAGACCTAATAAATAAAATTATTCTTACCACTCTCCTAAAATAAACACTGAAAAAATCACAAAGTTATTACTATAATGATTTGAAGAATATTTCTAAAAGTAATTGATGGCATTTTGTTAACAATGAGCTTACATTGAGCAGTGAACAATATTACTGATACTACCACACACCTTTACTAAATGCCATTTAAAGAATTACTGATTAGCTTAGCTAAAATAAATTCGGTTTCTGAGATTAACTTATGAGTCGAACATATGGTGAGAAACATATGTTGAGATGTTCCTTCAAAGTTAAAAAAATAGAACGAATATAACCTTACCTATATCTATATATGACATTGAACAGTGAACCACTTATCAAGGTGTTCATTGTTTCCTTCGTCTGTAAAACGAAAAGACAAAATGAATGAAACGAAACAAGCAAAATATAGTTAAATGAAGGTTGAAGTAGAGAAAAATGCTTCAAGGCCCCCAGGTTGGGAATCACTAGCACAGACTATAATAGTATGTCTGTCTATGTAAGTCTGTCTGTCTATGTTAGGCTATGGGAAAACTTTTTGTTTTCATAAACAAACTAAAAATTTATCTTCTAGTTTCTAAAAGCTCACTGCTTTCCTACCAGATTAAATTCAGAATATAATATTTGTCATTTCATCAATTATTATTAAAAAAATGAAATTTCAATTCAAAATTGCATGACATTTGTGTAAAAACATTGACAACTTTTTCATTTGAAATAAACAATTTCTTATCCAGAATTTTGTTATGAAAATGAAACATTCTCCAAATGATTGTTCTGTTAATTTTGTAGTTGGATAGTCATTTTTGATTCAAGGTATCACCCTCGGTTTATCTGCCATAAACAAGAAATTAATTCATCAATCTGAAAGTTCTAAAAGTTCAAAAGATTTAAGCGTGCATGAAAAAATAAATGCACTCTCATAATTAAATCTAGGCGAACTTATTGATTATTATTGTTAAATACAGACCACACTTATGTGAAATTATCCCCCTTTGACCACAATTAGATGTTGACACACATCAAGTGAGGTCTCCAGAGAATTCAAATAAAAATAGAAATTCAGTTTCTGAGATTAACTTATTAGTCGAACATTCAAAGCTGAAAGGGAATAAGGGAATAGCAATTCCGATGGTCAATTTAGGACTTGAATATTTCTAAGTAGCCTCCAGAAGTACTAAAACTACATAAAAATCATAATTTCCTTCAATGATATCCTACATTAACATTTATCTCTCATTTATTTTCTGTATACATGTTTTCTATATTAGCCATATTCTGACTGATAATTATTGAGAAGGCTTAAATTTCGCAGGAGAGTTTTGTAGATTAAATTTGCTAAAAAAAAATCATAATTCTGAGACTAAATTATTTTTGGTCGAACAGTTAGTAAACATATCCCTTTAAAAAAAGAGAACGAATATGACCTTACCTTCATTGAACAGTGATCCATTTATCATGATGTTCCTTGTTTCCTTCACCTGTAAAACGAAAAGATGAAATGAATGGAAAGAAACGACTTCATAAAATTCCAACATTATCGAAAACCAAACACAAAAGCAACAACTGCTGCACACAAATGATATAGATAAAGTTGACGAACTGTATCCAGACTAATATTGTTGTGTATAGTTAATTTGTCATGCTTTATATAACGGGCCATTATAAAGTCACCAAGCAACCTTCAGTTATCACAATGTTCTGTTAGTTCTGTAAGACAGTGGTTAGCGCATCGTTCTTTACAAACATGACGTCATTTGCTTGGATACGAGGAAATGAAGGTTGTTATGTTTGAGAGTTCGGTTCCCGACCAGGGTGTGAAAGTCCGATGACCTTGAATAAGTCATATTCACTCATAATTCCAGTCCACCCAGCTGTAAATGGGTACGGATAATCCGGGAAAGATCAATGCCAAGAGGTTTGGCCAAGGACCAGCTGGGAGAAAGTATCCGCACGGAACCTAAGTTGTTATCCTTGTAAAATATAGATGTTTCTTTCTTTTTTTCTTTTTTTTGTTATACATTATTTCTAGATACACAAAGAAAACAGCATGGTTTGTAGAGTACGTCGCAAAGCGCTCCAATCGGAAGCCCAAACATAAGGTCCTCGCACTAGAGAAAACAAAATGGAAAATAGCGTCAATTTCGTGCATTCTGACAGATATTACCGGGTTTTCAGTTGATAATAGGGACTTCCTACTATGATTTTAATGTGACCAATTATGATTCTTCAAAATCAAAATTCTTTCAATCCAACTCACCCCCCCCCCCGCCCCCCCTTCTGGGTTCAAGGCCCCTACATCCCCGGTAAACCCATAGTCCACACCCTGCTTACTCGATAACATGAAAATCCGGGATTCAATCCCAGCATGGATCGACTCAATGGATTTTTAAACTCGGTGTCCTTCTGTCAGTGATTTTAGTGACATGGACCATTGTACATTCCATTGACCCGTCCTCATTAATCAACACAATAAAGAAAAGTAAAACATACCTCATATCTAAATGAAAAACATATCTCATCAAACGATCTTACCTTCTTAAACACGTGGTTGCCTAGCAATATACGCCCACCTTCCTTATAAATTTTTAGTGTATCAAGAGCATTCCCCAATTGGTGTCAAATCGTATCAAAAATATAACCTGTCAAAAATATAGTTTATATCTTTTGATCACAAAATTAAATAAAACTCTGGATTAAACTTTCAATCTTGAAGAATTATGACTAAGTCAAAATCCAATCAATGTAAAATCATCAAATTAAAACTTCTCCAAGTTCTCAGGAATATATAGAGAATCTCAAGCCTCGGAGTTTTTCCACTTTATCAACTTGTGTTGATATATCTGATATCAAAAGACACAAGGGTGAGATTTTATTTATCATCCAATATCATTCTAAAATCGAAATATGCGAAACAACAACTTTCGAGGGGTGAACTGCAGATTATTGAAAGAACTTTCGAAGGGCGAAATCAATATGACGTCATTGTTATTAAGACGTCATTGGGCGAATTGTTTATCACGTGACCATATTGGCCAATCAATGATTCAGAAAAGCAGTATCTCCTAGTAGATATAGTGCAGTAGATACTGCTTTTTATCATACAAGCGATCAATCTCTTGCACATAGTTGTCTTTCCTAGCTTTCGCAGTCCAGATTCAATCTCTGTCACCTACTCAAAAAATAGTCCTATTTTGTGTTGACAACTTCATCAAGACTGCATTCTCCTCTATGACGTCATCTAAATAATGACGTTTTCTCGGATGAATACTTATAACAAATTACTCAAACATGAGATAGCGTTACACAAAAATATAGTCCTTACATTTAAACTTGTGAAAAATTGTATTTAATCTCAAATGAAATAATATTTCATGCTTTTACTAAAACAATGTGGGAATAAAGACACGGAAAGCGTTTAAAAAGCAAAATATAGAGCATAAAGGTGTTTTACAAGAATCTTGTAAAACCGCCGAGACAGTGACAGAAGTGAAATCTGGACCGAAGGGGAAACAACTCTGTATGAGAGATCGGTGATATCTACTGTAGAATACCTTATTGGGTGATAAAAATGATTACGTAAAATTTCAATGAAATCAGATAAAAGTTGTAGTCTCTGTCGTATTCACAAGCCAATTTCGGTGTGTTTTGACTAAGCCAAGGGCAATAACTCAAAAAACGTTCATTGAAAAATAGCCAAATTCAAATGTTCAAACAAAATTTCATTCAAATCAGGTGATAACTGTAGTCTCTATCGCATTCACAAGTCAAGGGCAATAACTCAAAAACCTAGCAACGAATAATCATCAAATTCAAACTTGTTCGAGATCTCCAGAAGACAATGTTCACACCAAATTTCAATCAAATCAGGTGAAAACTATAGTCTCTGTCGTGTTCACAAGCCATTTTTGACACATTCTGACTAAGTCAAGGGCAATAACTCAAAAACTGTTCATCGAAAAATCGTCAAAATTGGACTTGTCCAAGATCTCATGATTACAAATGTTCACACCAAATTTTATTCATATCAGGTGAAAACTGTAGTCTCTATCGCGTTCACAAGTCAATATCGACGTGTTTTGACTAAGTCAAGGGCAATTACTCAAAATTCGTTCAATGAAAAATCATCAAATTCAAACTTGTCCGAGATCTTATAAATACAAATGTTCACACCAAGTTTTCATTCCAATCAGGTAGGTGAAAAGTGCAGTCTCTATCGCGTTCACAAGTAAATTTCGATGCGTTTTGACTAAGTCAAGGGCAATCATTCAAAAACTATTCATCGAAAAGTTGTCAAATTCGAACTTATCCGAGATCTCATGAATACAAATGTTCATACCAAATTTCATTCCAATCAGGTAAAAAGTGCAGTCTCTATCGCGTTCACAAGCCAATTTTCAAGTCAAGGGCAATAACTCAAAAACTGGTCTTTGAAAAATCATCAAATTCGAACTTGTCCAAGATCTCATGAATACAAATGTTCACACCAAATTTTATTCATATCAGGTGAAAAATGTAGCCTCTATTGCGTTCACAAGCCATTTTCAACGTATTTTTGGTGCAAAACTCCATGAATTTAGGTCGAATCGAACCCAAATTCGAACATGTCCAAGATCTTTTGAACATAATCCTACACATAAAATTGTATTCAAATTCAAGCAAAACTGTGGTCTCTATAGCGTTCACAAGCCAATTGTGGACAGACAGACCGACGGACCGATGGACGGACAGGGGCGACGGCTATATACGACCACATTTCAGTGTGGGCGTATAAAAAATGTATAAAGTTAATTGAAAACGTTGAAAATACAAGACAATGAACTTCTCAAAGAAAATGCTATGGGCTACGCTGCAAACATTTTGACAATGAATCGTCACCAATTGACACCTGTGAATTACGACACTAATGTCGAAGATTTTAGGAAACTATAGTTTTCTTAACTTTTGAAGAAATATTCACATGGAATTGAATATTTTAAACAATCTTTTCGAAAGTTACTGCGTACTAAAAAAGACAGCTTATAATTCATATCATTATGTAAGTTGCCATGGAGCTAGGCTTTTAAATGTTGACCTAGTTTTATCCCAATTTGACATTCGTTAGTTTGACCTTTGACAGAGTTCAACATGGTTTCATTTAGTCCAAAACTCAAACCCTAGTCAGCCATCTTGCTATATGATTTGTGATTTTGAGAGCTTTATTTTTAAAGAGGTCTGGTCACTATTGAATGCGTCTATTATGTCAAAAAAACTACATATTAAGTATTAAGTAAAATTCTAGTTTCATTCAAAAATATAATAAAAGGTTAAAAATGATAATGAAACTACGGACTAAATTAGAAGGGAATTTCCTGAACGTATTACATTATGTAGGCAAGATTTCAAGGAATAGATTGCTTCAATAAAATTTGAAATATCAAAAAATTGCAAATCTAAAAGCAAAAATACTAAAACCATCAACATAAAACAACATCTAAAAGTGCAAATAATTAAAAAATAATTATGAAAAGTAAAAGAAATTGCTTCAAAGTTGTTAAACTATTCCTGAAAAATACGTGAAGAAACTATGCCTTAACAGGACAAATAGTCAATTGGTGTCAAAAACTAAGTGGAAAAAAGTATTACATCAGAATTGAACATCCATGTTTAGGGCCGTAATAGAAAGCAATATAAATTTTGATCAGCTGATGGGGCCTTGTGACGTTTCACCATTATAAACGAATGGAAAATTATACATGTTCCGCTCTAGTTTAGACTTAAAAAAAAAAAAAAAAAGAAATATTGTTGCACTTTTCTGAAAATCTATGGGCTAATAGATATTGACGAATTGGGGTTTGTGCCGAAATTTGGGCGCTGTAGGCCTGTAACTTCCCGAGATATGGGCATTTTGGTCTACCGTGACGTAGAGCCATTGTTCAGCTATTTCCTTATACAAAGCGCAGAACTTCAAAACTCGATGTTTTACGTTAGCAACGGTTTAGAAAAGTGGTTTTAATGCCGAAAATGGTTGAGAATCCGCCATTTTTGATCGATTTTGTCAGAAAAATTTCACTTTTGGACCAAAAAAAAAATTTTTGGTTCTCGCTCAATTTCACTTGTTAGAGTCCTAGAGAGGCCAAAAACTCGATTTGCAGGTTTTTGTTGCACTTTTCTGAAAATCTATGGGCTAATAGATATTGACGAATTGGGGTTTGTGCCGAAATTTGGGCGCTGTAGGCCTGTAACTTCCCGAGATATGGGCATTTTGGTCTACCGTGACGTAGAGCCATTGTTCAGCTATTTCCTTATACAAAGCGCAGAACTTCAAAACTCGATGTTTTACGTTAGCAACGGTTTAGAAAAGTGGTTTTAAAGCCGAAAATGGTTGAGAATCCGCCATTTTTGATCGATTTTGTCAGAAAAATTTCACTTTTGGACCAAAAAAAAAATTTTTGGTTCTCGCTCAATTTCACTTGTTAGAGTCCTAGAGAGGCCAAAAACTCGATTTGCAGGTTTTTGTTGCACTTTTCTGAAAATCTATGGGCTAATAGATATTGACGAATTGGGGTTTGTGCCGAAATTTGGGCGCTGTAGGCCTGTAACTTCCCGAGATATGGGCATTTTGGTCTACCGTGACGTAGAGCCATTGTTCAGCTATTTCCTTATACAAAGCGCAGAACTTCAAAACTCGATGTTTTACGTTAGCAACGGTTTAGAAAAGTGGTTTTAAAGCCGAAAATGGTTGAGAATCCGCCATTTTTGATCGATTTTGTCAGAAAAATTTCACTTTTGGACCAAAAAAAAAATTTTTGGTTCTCGCTCAATTTCACTTGTTAGAGTCCTAGAGAGGCCAAAAACTCGATTTGCAGGTTTTTGTTGCACTTTTCTGAAAATCTATGGGCTAATAGATATTGACGAATTGGGGTTTGTGCCGAAATTTGGGCGCTGTAGGCCTGTAACTTCCCGAGATATGGGCATTTTGGTCTACCGTGACGTAGAGCCATTGTTCAGCTATTTCCTTATACAAAGCGCAGAACTTCAAAACTCGATGTTTTACGTTAGCAACGGTTTAGAAAAGTGGTTTTAAAGCCGAAAATGGTTGAGAATCCGCCATTTTTGATCGATTTTGTCAGAAAAATTTCACTTTTGGACCAAAAAAAAAATTTTTGGTTCTCGCTCAATTTCACTTGTTAGAGTCCTAGAGAGGCCAAAAACTCGATTTGCAGGTTTTTGTTGCACTTTTCTGAAAATTAATGGGCTAATAGATATTGACGAATTGGGGTTTGTGCCGAAATTTGGGCGCTGTAGGCCTGTAACTTCCCGAGATATGGGCATTTTGGTCTACCGTGACGTAGAGCCATTGTTCAGCTATTTCCTTATACAAAGCGCAGAACTTCAAAACTCGATGTTTTACGTTAGCAACGGTTTAGAAAAGTGGTTTTAAAGCCGAAAATGGTTGAGAATCCGCCATTTTTGATCGATTTTGTCAGAAAAATTTCACTTTTGGACCAAAAAAAAAAATTTTTGGTTCTCGCTCAATTTCACTTGTTAGAGTCCTAGAGAGGCCAAAAACTCGATTTGCAGGTTTTTGTTGCACTTTTCTGAAAATCTATGGGCTAATAGATATTGACGAATTGGGGTTTGTGCCGAAATTTGGGCGCTGTAGGCCTGTAACTTCCCGAGATATGGGCATTTTGGTCTACCGTGACGTAGAGCCATTGTTCAGCTATTTCCTTATACAAAGCGCAGAACTTCAAAACTCGATGTTTTACGTTAGAAACGGTTTAGAAAAGTGGTTTTAAAGCCGAAAATGGTTGAGAATCCGCCATTTTTGATCGATTTTGTCAGAAAAATTTCACTTTTGGACCAAAAAAAAAATTTTTGGTTCTCGCTCAATTTCACTTGTTAGAGTCCTAGAGAGGCCAAAAACTCGATTTGCAGGTTTTTGTTGCACTTTTCTGAAAATCTATGGGCTAATAGATATTGACGAATTGGGGTTTGTGCCGAAATTTGGGCGCTGTAGGCCTGTAACTTCCCGAGATATGGGCATTTTGGTCTACCGTGACGTAGAGCCATTGTTCAGCTATTTCCTTATACAAAGCGCAGAACTTCAAAACTCGATGTTTTACGTTAGCAACGGTTTAGAAAAGTGGTTTTAAAGCCGAAAATGGTTGAGAATCCGCCATTTTTATACGCCCACATGAAATGTGGAGCGTATATTGCCGTCACCCATGTCCGTCGGTCCGTCCGTCGGTCCGTCCGTCCGTCCGTCCGTCCGTCCGTCCGTCCACAATTGCTTGTTAACACTCTACAGGTCACAATTCTTTACGGATTTTGACGAAACTTGCTGAAATTGTTTATTATCACCCAAGGATAAACCCTATTGAAAATCAAAAGAATCGCAAAATATTTTTTAATATGAATTATTGCCCTTGTTCTTTAAAACGCGTTCGATTTTTTAGCTTGTTAACACTCTACAGGTCACAATTCTTTATGGATTTTGACGAAACTTGCTGAAATTGTTTATTATCACCAAAGGATGAACCCTATTGAAAATCAAAAGAATCGCAAAATATTTAATATGAATTATTGCCCTTGTTCTTTAAAACGCGTTCGATTTTGAGCTTGTTAACACTCTACAGGTCACAATTCTTTACGGATTTTGACGAAACTTGCTGAAATTGTTTATTATCGCCCAAGGATGAACCCTATTGAAAATCAAAAGAATCGCAAAATATTTAATATGAATTATTGCCATTGTTCTTTAAAACGCGTTCGATTTTTGAGCTTGTTAACACTCTACAGGTCACAATTCTTTACGGATTTTGACGAAACTTGCTGAAATTGTTTATTATCACCCAAGGATAAACCCTATTAAAAATCAAAAGAATCGCAAAATATTTAATATGAATTATTGCCCTTGTTCTTTAAAACACGTTCGATTTTTAGCTTGTTAACACTCTACAAGTCACAATTCTTTACGGATTTTGATGAAACTTACTGAAATTGCTTATTAACACTCAAGGATGAACCCTATGGAAAATCAAAAGAATCGAAAAATATTTAACATGAATTATTGCCCTTGTTCTTCAAAACGCGTTCGATTCTTAGCTTGTTAACATTCTACAAGTCACAATTCTTTATGGATTTAAACGAAACTTGCTTAAATTGTTTATTATCACCCAAGGATGAACCCTATTGAAAATCAAAAGAATTGCAAAATATTTGATATGAATTATTGCCCTTGTTCTGTAAAACACGTTCGATTTTTAGTTTGTTAACACTATTCAAGTCACAATTCTATACGGAATTTGACGAAACTTACTGAAATTGTTTATTATCACCTAAGGTTGAACCCTATTGAAAATCAAAAGAATAAAAAAATATTTAATATAAATTATTGCCCTTGTTCTTTAAAACGCATTGATTTTTAGTTTGTAAATACTCTAGAAGGCACAATTCTTTTTCGATTAGATTTTAATGAAACCTATTGAAATAGTTTATTATCACATGATAAACCCTATCGAAAATCAAAAAATATTAGATATGACTTATTGCCCTTCTTGTTCAAAATAGGTTTTAGTTTTTAGCTCATAAACAGAGACAGATTTTGACTAAACTTGATGAATGCTTAACCCTTGATGAAATCGAGAAAAAAAATATTTGGACGACACTTAATTTAAGTTCTGAATGAAATGTAGGCCTATGACTACAGGTTGAATATTTGATGGTTGCTATTTTCTGCCAAATGTTCTTTTTCAAACAAAGCTGCCAGTGGGCGTATATTACCTTGCCTGGCAAGCTATCTTTGATCGATTTTGTCAGAAAAATTTCACTTTTGGACCAAAAAAAAAAATTTTGGTTCTCGCTCAATTTCACTTGTTAGAGTCCTAGAGAGGCCAAAAACTCGATTTGCAGGTTTTTGTTGCACTTTTCTGAAAATCTATGGGCTAATAGATATTGACGAATTGGGGTTTGTGCCGAAATTTGGGCGCTGTAGGCCTGTAACTTCCCGAGATATGGGCATTTTGGTCTACCGTGACGTAGAGCCATTGTTCAGCTATTTCCTTATACAAAGCGCAGAACTTCAAAACTCGATGTTTTACGTTAGCAACGGTTTAGAAAAGTGGTTTTAAAGCCGAAAATGGTTGAGAATCTGCCATTTTTGATCGATTTTGTCAGAAAAATTTCACTTTTGGACCAAAAAAAAAATTTTTGGTTCTCGCTCAATTTCACTTGTTAGAGTCCTAGAGAGGCCAAAAACTCGATTTGCAGGTTTTTGTTGCACTTTTCTGAAAATCTATGGGCTAATAGATATTGACGAATTGGGGTTTGTGCCGAAATTTGGGCGCTGTAGGCCTGTAACTTCCCGAGATATGGGCATTTTGGTCTACCGTGACGTAGAGCCATTGTTCAGCTATTTCCTTATACAAAGCGCAGAACTTCAAAACTCGATGTTTTACGTTAGCAACGGTTTAGAAAAGTGGTTTTAAAGCCGAAAATGGTTGAGAATCCGCCATTTTTGATCGATTTTGTCAGAAAAATTTCACTTTTGGACCAAAAAAAAAATTTTTGGTTCTCGCTCAATTTCACTTGTTAGAGTCCTAGAGAGGCCAAAAACTCGATTTGCAGGTTTTTGTTGCACTTTTCTGAAAATCTATGGGCTAATAGATATTGACGAATTGGGGTTTGTGCCGAAATTTGGGCGCTGTAGGCCTGTAACTTCCCGAGATATGGGCATTTTGGTCTACCGTGACGTAGAGCCATTGTTCAGCTATTTCCTTATACAAAGCGCAGAACTTCAAAACTCGATGTTTTACGTTAGCAACGGTTTAGAAAAGTGGTTTTAAAGCCGAAAATGGTTGAGAATCCGCCATTTTTGATCGATTTTGTCAGAAAAATTTCACTTTTGGACCCAAAAAAAAATTTTTGGTTCTCGCTCAATTTCACTTGTTAGAGTCCTAGAGAGGCCAAAAACTCGATTTGCAGGTTTTTGTTGCACTTTTCTGAAAATCTATGGGCTAATAGATATTGACGAATTGGGGTTTGTGCCGAAATTTGGGCGCTGTAGGCCTGTAACTTCCCGAGATATGGGCATTTTGGTCTACCGTGACGTAGAGCCATTGTTAAGCTATTTCCTTATACAAAGCGCAGAACTTCAAAACTCGATGTTTTTCGTTAGCAACGGTTTAGAAAAGTGGTTTTAAAGCCGAAAATGGTTGAGAATCCGCCATTTTTGATCGATTTTGTCAGAAAAATTTCACTTTTGGACCCAAAAAAAAAATTTTGGTTCTCGCTCAATTTCACTTGTTAGAGTCCTAGATAGGCCAAAAACTCGATTTGCAGGTTTTTGTTGCACTTTTATGAAAATCTATGGGCTAATAGATATTGATGAATTGGGGTTTGTGCCGAAATTTGGGCGCTGTAGGCCTGTAACTTCCCGAGATATGGGCATTTTGGTCTACCGTGACGTAGAGCCATTGTTAAGCTATTTCCTTATACAAAGCGCAGAACTTCAAAACTCGATGTTTTTCGTTAGCAACGGTTTAGAAAAGTGGTTTTAAAGCCGAAAATGGTTGAGAATCCGCCATTTCTGATCGATTTTGTCAGAAAAATTTCACTTTTGGACCCAAAAAAAAATTTTTGGTTCTCGCTCAATTTCACTTGTTAG
>JARJEI010000119.1:0-56642 GCA_029955415.1 Lottia scabra
CTTCAAAGTACTCAAATGCACCGAAAAACTGCTTAAACAGAAAATCAAAAAAGTAAACATACCGAAAATCAAGAAAAGCGATAATTTACTGATTTATAAACCGTTATGCGACACATGACTGCATTATAAACTACAAATCCTGTTTTTTTGAACGTCATTGTATGAAAAACACACTAAATAAGCCATTTTGATGAATATTGGCAATGTAAAAGGCAATTCTTCATTTAAATGCAAGAAATAAACGAAAAAAAACAAAAAAGAATAAGATTGTATTTTTTGATGCACCGCAAAACGAAGTTTTTTTTGAAAAACTGAAAAACATGTTTTTTTTTTATAAAAAGAACAAAAGTGAGTATATTCAACGCAAATAAACAATTATATGCAATATTCGGAGTTAAATTTGTCTTCAAAGTACTCAAATGCACCGAAAAACTGCTTAAACCAAAAATCAAAAAAAAGAAAACATACCGGCAATCAAGAAAAGCGGTAATTTACTGATATAAACCGTTTATGCGACACAAGAACTTTGTTGTATGAAAAACACACGTAATAAGCCATTTTGATGAATATTGGCAATATAAAAGGCAATTCTTCATTTAAATGCAAGAAATAAACGAAAAAACAAAACAAAATTGTATTTTTTGATGCACCGCAAAACAAAGGTTTTTTTGATGCACCGCAAAACGAAGGTTTTATTGAAAAACTGAAAAAACATGGTTTTTTTTTTTATAAAAAGAACAAAAGTGAGTATATTCAACGCAAATAAGCAATTATATGCAATATTCGGAGTTAAATGAAATAAATTTGTCTTCAAAGTACTCAAATGCTCCGAAAAACTGCTTAAACAGAAAATCAAAAAAGTAAACATACCGAAAATCAAGAAAAGCGATAATTTACTGATTTATAAACCGTTATGCGACACATGACTGCATTATAAACTACAAATCCTGTTTTTGAACGTCATTGTATGAAAACCACACTAAATAAGCCATTTTGATGAATATTGGCAATATAAAAGGCAATTCTTCATTAAATGCAAGAAATAAACGAAAAAACAAAACAAAATTGTATTTTTTGATGCACCGCAAAACAAAGGTTTTTTTTGATGCACTGCCAAAACGAAGGTTTTATTGAAAAACTGAAAAAACATGTTTTTTTATAAAAAGAACAAAAGTGAGTATATTCAACGCAAATAAGCAATTATATGCAATATTCGGAGTTAAATTTGTCTTCAAAGTACTCAAATGCACCGAAAAACTGCTTAAACCAAAAATCAAAAAAAGGAAAACATACCGGCAATCAAGAAAAGCGGTAATTTACTGATATAAACCGTTTATGCGACACAAGAACGTTGTTGTATGAAAAACACACGTAATAAGCCATTTTGATGAATATTGGCAATATAAAAGGCAATTCTTCATTTAAATGCAAGAAATAAACGAAAAAACAAAACAAAATTGTATTTTTTGATGCACCGCAAAACAAAGGTTTTTTTGATGCACCGCAAAACGAAGGTTTTATTGAAAAACTGAAAAAACATGGTTTTTTTTTTATAAAAAGAACAAAAGTGAGTATATTCAACGCAAATAAGCAATTATATGCAATATTCGGAGTTAAATGTAAAAGGCAATTCTTCATTTAAATGCAAGAAATAAACGAAAAAAAACCAAAAAAGAATAAAATTGTATTTTTTGATGCACCGCAAAACGAAGTTTTTTTTGAAAAACTGAAAAAACATGTTTTTTTTTATAAAAAGAACAAAAGTGAGTATATTCAACGCAAATAAGCAATTATATGCAATATTCGGAGTTAAATGAAATAAATTTGTCTTCAAAGTACTCAAATGCACCGAAAAACTGCTTAAACAGAAAATCAAAAAAGTAAACATACCGAAAATCAAGAAAAGCGATAATTTACTGATTTATAAACCGTTATGCGACACATGACTGCATTATAAACTACAAATCCTGTTTTTTGAACGTCATTGTATGAAAAACACACTAAATAAGCCATTTTGATGAATATTGGCAATGTAAAAGGCAATTCTTCATTTAAATGCAAGAAATAAACGAAAAAAAACCAAAAAAGAATAAGATTGTATTTTTTGATGCACCGCAAAACGAAGTTTTTTTTGAAAAACTGAAAAACATGTTTTTTTTATAAAAAGAACAAAAGTGAGTATATTCAACGCAAATAAACAATTATATGCAATATTCGGAGTTAAATTTGTCTTCAAAGTACTCAAATGCACCGAAAAACTGCTTAAACCAAAAATCAAAAAAAAAGAAAACATACCGGCAATCAAGAAAAGCGGTAATTTACTGATATAAACCGTTTATGCGACACAAGAACGTTGTTGTATGAAAAACACACGTAATAAGCCATTTTGATGAATATTGGCAATATAAAAGGCAATTCTTCATTTAAATGCAAGAAATAAACGAAAAAACAAAACAAAATTGTATTTTTTGATGCACCGCAAAACAAAGGTTTTTTTGATGCACCGCAAAACGAAGGTTTTATTGAAAAACTGAAAAAACATGGTTTTTTTTTTTATAAAAAGAACAAAAGTGAGTATATTCAACGCAAATAAGCAATTATATGCAATATTCGGAGTTAAATGAAATAAATTTGTCTTCAAAGTACTCAAATGCTTCGAAAAACTGCTTAAACAGAAAATCAAAAAAGTAAACATACCGAAAATCAAGAAAAGCGATAATTTACTGATTTATAAACCGTTATGCGACACATGACTGCTGTATACTCTTTATACATTATAATATAACTAATCAAATTAAAACAAAGCTTTTAATTGCCGACAGCTCATAATCGTAAGAGCAGCGCAGGCTGCATAGAAAATGTAAAAAGAAAGGATCGAGCCTAAGTGTGAGATAATTCAATTAACAAATTACATAATACATAAAACTAAGGGATACTTTAATATCCAAAGCTCTGGGATACTTTAAGCCTACTCTCTATCGAGTCCAAAATGTAACCGTCTTTACTCAAATCCGACTTCCATCTGCCTTGCCTCTTGATACAACGTTCGTTTACTCCGATTCTGGCGGCCAGTGTGGCGCCCCCGGATCTTAAAGAGTGCAAACCCAAATTAAGCCCTGGATTTACGGATTTGAGCATGTCCAATATATTTTGTCTAGTAGCAGTATAGCTGAGCTTTTTATTTTTATAAATCAATTTCGCAACCCCTTTAGATCTAAAAATAGGCCTAAAAATAAATTCTAAAGATGTGGGTTGTATACCTGCTAAATCAACATATCGCCTATAAATGGTATGAGGACATGAAGAAGATTTTCCTTTTGCAATCAAAACTTCGTTTCCTTGTCTGTACTGATCAGTTTTGCTACGATTTATAATAATTCTCAAATATTCTGGTTGAATATCGACGTCCTTTGCCTGTAAAGAGCTTAGTTCGTCATAACGCAAGAACCCCGTAAAGGCCAACACTATCATAGTCAAATTCCTTAAATAAGAAGATCTGAGGTGAATTTGTATTTCTCACACAAAACTTGTATCATATCAAACGTAACTGGGTCTTTTCTAATAACAGGTTTAGCGTTTATTCGTTTACAACTCTCCTGTAACGACTTAACAAAATAGTTTTGTGTTGGATCAGCATAACCATGCAATTCGTGCGCCCACTTTATAGAATAAACAGCCGAATCTACCGTGTGGTGGGAGGATCCTTTTTCAATCAAAGAAGTTAAATATAATGCTACGTGAATAGGACTTGAAGGCAACACAGGTTGATCTAATTCTCTTATGAAAGACTTCCATCGATTAAATGAATAGAGATATTTTTTAGATGTGTTGTCGCTTTTCGATTTTACCAAATATTCTGCCATCTTTTGTGTCAATCCCTGAACGTTGTCTTCAACCGATATACCACTCTGTTGCACTACATTGTTTATCCGTTCCCTTAGATTCAAACCTACAAAGATATAACCAGATTAAAATTCGATTTTCAAAGCGATCATATTAAATTTCAGAGGCCTCTCGCCGAAAATGCCATTTCTTCCGGCACCTCTCAGAATAATATTATGTCTGTGTAAGATTTTTGTCTGGACAACAAAATTGCAATTATAAATTAATGGCCAAAAGGGAGCTGAGCTCCATTCAGGAATAATAAGGGTCCCACGAGATTTGTCTGCGATGACCTTCCCAATAGTTTTGGCAATTAAACATGGTGGAGGCACCAACCAATTGTTATCGGTGCTCCAATCCTGTGAAAATACATCGACAGCCTCGCTGTTTGGACACCAGTACTTGGAATTGAATCTATCAAAATGCGTATTATAATTAGTTGCAAATCTGTCAACAGTAAAAGGTCCCCAAATGCTATCTAATTCTATAAATACAGCACGTACTATGCTCCAATCGTCACGATCAACCAACCTACTCAAATCGTCAGCCCTTTGGTTTTGCTCTCGCGGTATCCAAATCACATCCAAGCTTATGCTATTTTGGAGGCACAAGATTTTGATATCGTGTGCTATCTCATGCAATTTCATTTTACTGCTACCTACTTTTAAAATACCACCGATATTCTTGTTATCGGATTTTACCTTCACCTTACTGCCTTTTAAATGGCCTGCAAAATTTTCTAATGCCCTATGCACTCCTTCAAGTTCCTTCCAAGTGGAACTTTGTGTTTTTTCGACCTCATGCCAATTGCCATAGGCCTCTACGCACTCAAAGTGTGCTTCTAATCTTGGGCAAAAATATGCACCAAAGCCTACATCTGAGGCATCAGAAAATACTTCAAAATCGTATATTTCTTCCACATGTGGTCTACAAATTTCGACCCCACTGCTGTTTAAATCGACAATAGAACTGTGCCAAAATATCAGTTCGTTCAGTGCCTGTGAGCTAATTCTCACACTGGCGTTCCAACTCGCCCTCCCCAGTACACAATCGTACAAACATCTTGTCTGAAACCTGACAATAGGTCCCAAAACTACTTGCATTGAAATCAATTTACCAACTATACTGGCTAGAAATCTTGCCTTAAATAATACTCTTCCGTCAGAAATTGAGTCAAGGATACTAATCAAAGATGCTTTCGTCAACAGAGGTATCCCAAACATATCCGAGCCATTGCAGACTATGTGTAGGATCCCAGTGACTCTTTTCCAAAGCAATCAAAAAACCTAGCTTCTCCAACTCGTTCTTAACGAACATGCTATCGTTTCTACAAGAATCAAATGTATCACTTCCTCCTAAACCGTCGTCCAGAAACATAATGATACGAATACCTTTAGATCTAAAGAATTTAACTACTTCTCTCAATACTTTAGTAAATATGTATCCTGCGGTGGAATCCGGTGGATAATCCAAAAGGCAATACGTTAAAAATATAATATCTTTCAATGTTGTCAAAAGTCCATGAAAAACCTAATAATTCTTTGTGTTCATCATAAATTTCTATATGATGATAGGCCTGAGATAAATCGAATGAATAAATATAATCCCCTTTTTTAAACAAATCTCTTGCAACTTTCGTGTCTTCGTATTGAAATTTGAATTTAAACAAATGTGGATTAATGTGACGACAATCCAACACAAGTCGACGTTTTGTCTTATTGAAAGCAACTGTCAATGGGTTAACAATTTTTGGCCTCTTTTGAACTAGAGAAACGCAACCCTTGTCTAACAACTTCTGTATTTCGAAAACTACAAAGTCGGGATTATCTCTTGCTGATTTATTATTACTAATCTTAATTTCAGAGGGTTCTGATTTCAATGGAATTTTGTAACCATTCTTAATTACATCTAACACATGCGAATTATTAGAAATATTTGACCAATTTGTTATTTGTTCTCTAAGTTTGCCTACCGGCGAAACGATCGTTGTAAGTGAACTCTTTTCATTAGAAGTAACATCTACTACACTGTCAATATGTGAACCAATACTCCTGTGATTATCAATCAAAATCGTATTTACAAACGTAAGAGTTGGCCTGTTTAAATCGAGACCCGTTTTTAAATCAAATAACTTTACAAAATTTCTGTTACTTATCTTAGAATTCTTTTTCTCTGGACAGCTTTCTGCCCAATGTCCCGCCTTTCCACATGAAAAACATCGACCTGGTTTGGAAGACGTATTATTATCTTTATATTCTTTTGTGTATGGTGTTTTTCTCCTGTATTGCTTCTTTAATTTGTCAGCTTTGAATTTCTTCTCCGCTCTATTTGATGCTCTCTGTATTTTCTTCTCGTCTTCTGAATCATCTGCGATTGGATTAGATACGTACTCCTGGACTAGTTTCCAGCCCAGTTCAGACGAATCGGCCATCTTGATTAATTTTTTACGTTCTGTTACCAAATCAATACCTTCGACTATAGATGTTTTAGCCGATTCCACAGCTTCGATGTTAAGTTCTGGATTTTCCAAATGGGATCGTGCATCTTTAAGCTTAGCTAAAACCTTGGCCTCATGCTTAAACTGGTTTTCATTCCCTTTTCTGTTGAAAGTGAAGTTATCTACCATTTTTTCTTCTATTTTATTCAACTGACTGTCAGCTATATCCTTCTGAGACTGTTGAAGAGAGTTTTTAAAAGTATTAAACTTGCTATCCATCAAAATTGTTAGGTTATTAAGTAAGTCTTGTTGTGATGAAGATATGGCCTGAGATATTTGGTTGTTGATAGCTTCCATAGTAACAATATCAGTGTTGTCGGATCCACTGCTCATCTTTACAGATCGAAGCGAGCTGGTAGAATGACAAATATATTATATTTCCCGCTCTTATTCACAACACACGTGATGGTAGTCACGTGTATGTTGAACACATATAAGTGTGAAAACCGTTTATACAATAATTTCCCTCTATACTTCGAAACGAGGGAAATTATAATTATAAACTACAAATCCTGTTTTTTGAACGTCATTGTATGAAAACCACACTAAATAAGCCATTTTGATGAATATTGGCAATATAAAAGGCAATTCTTCATTTAAATGCAAGAAATAAACGAAAAAAACAAAACAAAATTGTATTTTTTGATGCACCGCAAAACAAAGGTTTTTTTGATGCACCGCAAAACGAAGGTTTTATTGAAAAACTGAAAAAACATGTTTTTTTATAAAAAGAACAAAAGTGAGTATATTCAACGCAAATAAGCAATTATATACAATATTCGGAGTTAAATGAAATAAATTTGTCTTCAAAGTACTCAAATGCACCGAAAAACTGCTTAAACCAAAAATCAAAAAAAGAAAACATACCGGCAATCAAGAAAAGCGGTAATTTACTGATATAAACCGTTTATGCGACACAAGAACGTTGTTGTATGAAAAACACACGTAATAAGCCATTTTGATGAATATTGGCAATATAAAAGGCAATTCTTCATTTAAATGCAAGAAATAAACGAAAAAACAAAACAAAAATTGTATTTTTTGATGCACCGCAAAACAAAGGTTTTTTTTGATGCACCGCAAAACGAAGGTTTTATTGAAAAACTGAAAAAACATGTTTTTTTATAAAAAGAACAAAAGTGAGTATATTCAACGCAAATAAGCAATTATATGCAATATTCGGAGTTAAATTTGTCTTCAAAGTACTCAAATGCACCGAAAAACTGCTTAAACCAAAAATCAAAAAAAGAAAACATACCGGCAATCAAGAAAAGCGGTAATTTACTTATATAAACCGTTTATGCGACACATGAACGTTGTTGTATGAAAAACACACGTAATAAGCCATTTTGATGAATATTGGCAATATAAAAGGCAATTCTTCATTTAAATGCAAGAAAAAAATTAAAAAACAAAACAAAATTGTATTTTTTGATGCACCGCAAAACAAAGGTTTTTTTTTATGCACCGCAAAACGAAGGTTTTATTGAAAAACTGAAAAAACTTGTTTTTTTATAAAAAGAACAAAAGTGAGTATATTCAACGCAAATAAGCAATTATATACAATATTCGGAGTTAAATTTGTCTTCAAAGTACTCAAATGCACCGAAAAACTGCTTAAACCAAAAATCAAAAAAAGAAAACATACCGGCAATCAAGAAAAGCGGTAATTTACTGATATAAACCGTTTATGCGACACAAGAACGTTGTTGTATGAAAAACACACGTAATAACCCATTTTGATGAATATTGGCAATATAAAAGGCAATTCTTCATTTAAATGCAAGAAATAAACGAAAAAAAACAAAAAAGAATAAAATTGTATTTTTTGATGTACCGCAAAACAAAGTTTTTTTTGATGCACCGCAAAACGAAGGTTTTATTGAAAAACTGAAAAAACATGTTTTTTTATAAAAAGAACAAAAGTGAGTATATTCAACGCAAATAAGCAATTATATGCAATATTCGGAGTTAAATGAAATAAATTTGTCTTCAAAGTACTCAAATGCACCGAAAAACTGCTTAAACCAAAAATCAAAAAAGTAAACATACCGAAAATCAAGAAAAGCGATAATTTACTGATTTATAAACCGTTATGCGACACATGACTGCATTATAAACTACAAATCCTGTTTTTTGAACGTCATTGTATGAAAACAACACTAAATAAGCCATTTTGATGAATATTGGTATAAACCGTTTATGCGACACAAGAACGTTGTTGTATGAAAAACACACGTAATAAGCCATTTTGATGAATATTGGCAATATAAAAGGCAATTCTTCATTTAAATGCAAGAAATAAACGAAAAAAATCAAAAAAGAATAAAATTGTATTTTTTGATGTACCGCAAAACAAAGTTTTTTTTGATGCACCGCAAAACGAAGGTTTTATTGAAAAACTGAAAAAAACATGTTTTTTTATAAAAAGAACAAAAGTGAGTATATTCAACGCAAATAAGCAATTATATGCAATATTCGGAGTTAAATGAAATAAATTTGTCTTCAAAGTACTCAAATGCACCGAAAAACTGCTTAAACCAAAAATAAAAAAAGTAAACATACCGAAAATCAAGAAAAGCGATAATTTACTGATTTATAAACCGTTATGCAACACATGACTGCATTAGAAACTACAAATCCTGTTTTTTGAACGTCATTGTATGAAAAACACACTAAATAAGCCATTTTGATGAATATTGGCAATGTAAAAGGCAATTCTTCATTTAAATGCAAGAAATAAACGAAAAAAAAACAAAAAAGAATAAGATTGTATTTTTTGATGCACCGCAAAACGAAGTTTTTTTTGAAAAACTGAAAAACATGTTTTTTTTATAAAAAGAACAAAAGTGAGTATATTCAACGCAAATAAACAATTATATGCAATATTCGGAGTTAAATTTGTCTTCAAAGTACTCAAATGCACCGAAAAACTGCTTAAACCAAAAATCAAAAAAAAAGAAAACATACCGGCAATCAAGAAAAGCGGTAATTTACTGATATAAACCGTTTATGCGACACAAGAACGTTGTTGTATGAAAAACACACGTAATAAGCCATTTTGATGAATATTGGCAATATAAAAGGCAATTCTTCATTTAAATGCAAGAAATAAACGAAAAAACAAAACAAAATTGTATTTTTTGATGCACCGCAAAACAAAGGTTTTTTTGATGCACCGCAAAACGAAGGTTTTATTGAAAAACTGAAAAAACATGGTTTTTTTTTTATAAAAAGAACAAAAGTGAGTATATTCAACGCAAATAAGCAATTATATGCAATATTCGGAGTTAAATGAAATAAATTTGTCTTCAAAGTACTCAAATGCTCCGAAAAACTGCTTAAACAGAAAATCAAAAAAGTAAACATACCGAAAATCAAGAAAAGCGATAATTTACTGATTTATAAACCGTTATGCGACACATGACTGCATTATAAACTACTAATCCTGTTTTTTGAACGTCATTGTATGAAAACCACACTAAATAAGCCATTTTGATGAATATTGGCAATGTAAAAGGCAATTCTTCATTTAAATGCAAGAAATAAACGAAAAAAACCAAAAAAGAATAAAATTGTATTTTTTGATGCACCGCAAAACGAAGTTTTTTTTGAAAAACTGAAAAAACATGTTTTTTTTTATAAAAAGAACAAAAGTGAGTATATTCAACGCAAATAAGCAATTATATGCAATATTCGGAGTTAAATGAAATAAATTTGTCTTCAAAGTACTCAAATGCACCGAAAAACTGCTTAAACAGAAAATCAAAAAAGTAAACATACCGAAAATCAAGAAAAGCGATAATTTACTGATTTATAAACCGTTATGCGACACATGACTGCATTATAAACTACAAATCCTGTTTTTTGAACGTCATTGTATGAAAAACACACTAAATAAGCCATTTTGATGAATATTGGCAATGTAAAAGGCAATTCTTCATTTAAATGCAAGAAATAAACGAAAAAAAAACAAAAAAGAATAAGATTGTATTTTTTGATGCACCGCAAAACGAAGTTTTTTTTGAAAAACTGAAAAACATGTTTTTTTTTATAAAAAGAACAAAGAAAAACACACTAAATAAGCCATTTTGATGAATATTGGCAATGTAAAAGGCAATTCTTCATTTAAATGCAAGAAATAAACGAAAAAAAAAACAAAAAAGAATAAGATTGTATTTTTTGATGCACCGCAAAACGAAGTTTTTTTTGAAAAACTGAAAAACATGTTTTTTTTATAAAAAGAACAAAAGTGAGTATATTCAACGCAAATAAACAATTATATGCAATATTCGGAGTTAAATTTGTCTTCAAAGTACTCAAATGCACCGAAAAACTGCTTAAACCAAAAATCAAAAAAAAGAAAACATACCGGCAATCAAGAAAAGCGGTAATTTACTGATATAAACCGTTTATGCGACACAAGAACGTTGTTGTATGAAAAACACACGTAATAAGCCATTTTGATGAATATTGGCAATATAAAAGGCAATTCTTCATTTAAATGCAAGAAATAAACGAAAAAACAAAACAAAATTGTATTTTTTGATGCACCGCAAAACAAAGGTTTTTTTGATGTACCGCAAAACAAAGTTTTTTTTGATGCACCGCAAAACGAAGGTTTTATTGAAAAACTGAAAAAACATGTTTTTTTTATAAAAAGAACAAAAGTGAGTATATTCAACGCAAATAAGCAATTATATGCAATATTCGGAGTTAAATGAAATAAATTTGTCTTCAAAGTACTCAAATGCACCGAAAAACTGCTTAAACAATCAAAAAAGTAAACATACCGAAAATCAAGAAAAGCGATAATTTACTGATTTATAAACCGTTATGCAACACATGACTGCATTATAAACTACAAATCCTGTTTTTTGAACGTCATTGTATGAAAACCACACTTAATAAGCCATTTTGATGAATATTGGCAATGTAAAAGGCAATTCTTCATTTAAATGCAAGAAATAAACGAAAAAAACCAAAAAAGAATAAAATTGTATTTTTTGATGCACCGCAAAACGAAGTTTTTTTTGAAAAACTGAAAAAACATATTTTTTTATAAAAAGAACAAAAGTGAGTATATTCAACGCAAATAAGCAATTATATGCAATATTCGGAGTTAAATGAAATAAATTTGTCTTCAAAGTACTCAAATGCACCGAAAAACTGCTTAAACAGAAAATCAAAAAAGTAAACATACCGAAAATCAAGAAAAGCGATAATTTACTGATTTATAAACCGTTATGCGACACATGACTGCATTATAAACTACAAATCCTGTTTTTTGAACGTCATTGTATGAAAACCACACTAAATAAGCCATTTTGATGAATATTGGTATAAACCGTTTATGCGACACAAGAACGTTGTTGTATGAAAAACACACGTAATAAGCCATTTTGATGAATATTGGCAATATAAAAGGCAATTCTTCATTTAAATGCAAGAAAAAAATTAAAAAACAAAACAAAATTGTATTTTTTGATGCACCGCAAAACGAAGGTTTTATTGAAAATTTGAAAAAACATGTTTTTTTATAAAAAGAACAAAAGTTAGTATATTCAACGCAAATAAGCAATTATATGCAATATTCGGAGTTAAATGAAATAAATTTGTCTTCAAAGTACTCAAATGCACCGAAAAACTGCTTAAACCAAAAATCAAAAAAAGAAAACATACCAGCAATCAAGAAAAGCGGTAATTTACGGATATAAACCGTTTATGCGACACAAGAACGTTGTTCTATGAAAAACACACGTAATAAGCCATTTTGATGAATATTGGCAATATAAAAGGCAATTCTTCATTTAAATGCAATGAATAAAAGAAAAAAAAAACTAGAACCGTGCGACGGTACCGAGCAGTGCGCATCCGGTTTCGTCCATGGGTGAAAAGTTACATTTTCAATCCAAATTGCGAAATTTACAGAACATAAAAATCGGCATATAAATTGTTTATATTCGAGAGTGAAAAGTAGAATAACCGAAAAGAATCGATTTCCATTTGTCGAGGGGTTTTTAACGCGCACGGGCCTTGGTTTATTGTCCCATCCGAACGACTAGGCGCTTTTTCCATGTCAGCCCCTCCGACCTGCATCATTGAAAGGGTGAAACCGGGTTGAAAAATCCGAAGGCACCTTCTCGACCCATGCCGAGGTTGAACCCTGGACCTTCAGCGAGCAAAAGTCTAACTCACTGTGCCACCGCGGCTCCCTAAATGTGATAGAGCCAATTGTTGATAAGATATATGACATCAGAATACTGAGTGCTAACCTCCATACACGTAAGTTCGCAGCACAGCTCGAAAATTATCATTTTAACATGAACTTAGCAAAAATTCTATATTATTATTTTTTTAGAAAACATTTTAATGGTCAACGTTTTTAGACATGCAATTTTAATAAATGACAGAACCAGATTTTTAGAACGGATTTTCTTCTTTTGGCGTTGGATCGTTATCTACTTCTTTTAGACTTTTTGTTTATCTTTTTAGTACACAATTTAAAACGTTAAAAATACAAGTTACAATGTAAGAAATTCATGTTAAGAAATTGTCAGTTGAAGGGAGAGAACTGCATTTAAGCATACAGACAACAAACATTTTTCATTTGAAGGGAGAAAACTGCATTTGAACATTTTAAAATACTACTCTGACCAGTGAGAAGCGTATCGTGTATCGTATGATGTGCTGAGGGAATGATACGTTGTAATACTACAGCGTAGTCTCTTACATATTGTCAGATATAGTAAAAAAAAATGATCCTCTCGAGGTGTGTTACACTTATTTGAAGCATACAAGCTAATAGTACATTGAATGGTCATGTGAACCAATAGATTTAGAAATAGCTTTGAAAGTTTCAGTCTAAATTAAAATTATTGTTCCAGAAATATAAAGAAATCGAAATTAAAAAATCAGTTGCCACAAGGTTGTTCGCCATCGACTAAGGATTACATAAACACCGATATAATGTAAATTAGATTATCCCCTGAGGTCCCATTTTGAGTTTTATAAAAATAAGTCACAACAACATGGCACCTGACATAGTACTTCCGGGTCGGATTTTATCTATATCTTTTCTGTTGACCATTTCTAACATGATGCAAAAAGAAACTTTCAAATAATTCGGGCACTCCAGAAGTTAGAATTTCAAGTTTACAAACAAATGACGTCAAAACCGGAAGTGATATCAAAATTTCAGAAATATTGTTTTGTTCATTATCAAATTGTTTATCTACTTGTAAGTTTTCAGATCGATCAAAATCAAATTTCCAAAAAACACGCACAGTTACAATGAAAATTGGCACAAAATTTGCAAGTTTTAAAAAGCGCAAATTTGATTCAAATATTTTGTGTTATATATCATTTGAAAGAGCAGATTTAGCATAGTAAATATGTCTAAAAATTTGTGACGTATGTTTATTAGGTCACGTGACAAAGCTCTTTAAAGTTAAAAATTACAATTTTCAAATGGCCATAAAACCGGAAGTTAACATCAGAAATCGGAAATGAATATATCATTTGATAGATCTCGTTAAGGGCAATAACTTTTGTACAGGTCAAAAGGTCATCAAAGGTCAAGGTCACTAGATATGATCCTTGAAAGTTTCTGTCATTACTGAAATTCTTTGTCCGGAAATAGAAAAAAGTCTAAATCGAAATTAAAAAATCCGCTGTCATAAGGTTGGTGGCAATCGACGAAGGATTTCATAGACACCAAAATTGTGCAAATCCGATTATCCCCTGAGGCCCCATTTTGAGTTTTATCAAAATTAGTCACATCAACATGGCGTCTGACATATTACTTCCGGGTCAAATTTTATTATAAATATCTTTCATGATGACAAATTCTAACATAATGCAAAAAAAAATTTTCAAATATCTCCAAAACTCCGGAAGTTAAAATTTCAAGTTTACAAGCAAATGACGTCAAAACCGGAAGTGATATCAAAATTTTGAAAACACAGTTTTGTTCGCAAAAACAATGTCTATATGCCTAGACGTTTTCATAGCGATCGAAATACAGTTGTGAAAGTTGAAAAAAGCGTTAAAAAAGAGTTGCAAAATTCAGCGTCAAAAATCAAAAATTATAAGTTTTTTAGTGGTTATCGTGTAGAAAAGACATAACTGAAATAAACCAAACAAATTCCATCGAAATCGGTTGAAAATTGTAGGTAAAAATGATAAAAAACCGAAAATAGACGTTTTGTGATACCTCATTTCCGGTTGGACAAAACTGCGTCATTTAACATTTAAGCCACAATGAGCAGCAAATTATCGTGGGAAATGGTGTCAGACTTAGTGTGACAAGCTTCCTTCATGCCGAAATAGCGAGACCAGAAAAGGAAAAAAAAAAAAAAAATAGTCAATTGCAAAACAATGCAGTGCGTTCGAGAATCGAACGCACTGCAAAAAATATTTATTTTTTGATGCACCGCAAAACAAAGGTTTTTTTGATGCACCGCAAAACGAAGGTTTTATTGAAAAACTGAAAAAACTCAAATGCACCGAAAAAATGCTTAAACCAAAAATCAAAAAAAGAAAACATACCGGAAATCAAGAAAAGCGTTAATTAACTGATAAAAACCGTTTATGCGACACAAGAACGTTGTTCTATGAAAAACACACGTAATAAGCCGGGAAACAAACTCCCGAAACATTGTACATGGTTATATAATAATAAACCCATAGAGGTTGTTAACTGTTTCAATTACCTAAGGGTGAATCTATTTTATAATGGTAAATTTGTTAAAGCTCAGTCAATAATTTCATCTCAAGGGAGAAAGTGCATGTTATATAATAATAAACCTATAGAGGTTGTTAACTGTTTCAATTACCTATGGGTGAATCTATTTTATAATGGTAAATTTGTTAAAGCTCAGTCAATAATTTCATCTCAAGGGAGAAAGTGCATGTTTAATATATGTAACAAAAATTCGCTAAATATTGAAGCCAAATTAAATGTATTTGATTTCTACGTCTCACCTGTTTTGAATTATGGTTGTGAAGTATGGGGCTTTAGAATTTCCAAGGAAATTGAAATGGTTCACACTGATTTCTTGAAATATATATTACATGTAAAAAGATGCACAATGAATTTTATGGTGTATGCAGAGTTAGGTAGATTCCCGTTATATATAGCACATTATATTCAAATTATCAAATATTGGTTTAAAGTTTTGACAAGTGAAAACTGTATTTTACAAAGTGTTTATGAGGACATGAATGAAAACATTAATGCTTCCCCTAATTGGCTTGGAGAAATAAAGAGTTTACTATACTCTTTGGGTCTTGGTTATATATGGCAAAATCCGTTAAACCAAACTGTGTATAAAAGCATTAATATTATAACTTGTAGACTTAAAGATATTTTTCTCCAAGAAATGTTTGCTTGTTTTGAGTCATCTTCCAAATGTTTAATATATAAAAATCTACCATCTCATTTTACATTACAATATTATTTATCTAAATCAATCCCTGTTTCTTATCGCTATGTTATTTCTAAGTTTAGATTGTCATCTCATATGTTAAATGTTGAAACAGGCAGGTATAGTAAAATCGCAAGAGAAAACCGACTCTGTATTTTATGTGATAAATTATCAATAGAGGACGAATATCATTTTATTTTGGAATGTACAAATTATAATGAGTTACGTGAGAGAAGTATATTAAACGGTACTATTGGCACAAACCATCAATGTTAAAACTAACAGAACTGTTATCAATACAAAATAAAAAGCAGCTCTGTAACCTTGCGAGATACATAATTAGCTCTGTTAGGAAGAGAGACTTGTAGATTAATGTAAATGGTTATTATAATCCTAAATAGATATATTGTTATTATTTATATTGTTTATTACCTCCTGTATTGTATATATTGTACATATTTATATATCATGCTGATGAGTCTAAATGGCTCTTTGCAATAAACTTACTAACATACTTACAAGCCATTTTGATGAATATTGGCAATATAAAGGGCAATTCTTCATTTAAATGCAAGAAATAAACGAAAAAATAAAACAAAATTGTATTTTTTGATGCACCGCAAAACAAAGGTTTTTTTGATGCACCGCAAAACGAAGGTTTTATTGAAAAACTGAAAAAACATGTTTTTTTATAAAAAGAACAAAAGTGAGTATATTCAACGCAAATAAGCAATTATATGCAATATTCGGAGTTAAATGAAATAAATTTGTCTTCAAAGTACTCAAATGCACCGAAAAACTGCTTAAACCAAAAATCAAAAAAGGAAACATACCGGCAATCAAGAAAAGCGGTAATTTACTGATATAAACCGTTTATGCGACACAAGAACGTTGTTCTATGAAAAACACACGTAATAAGCCATTTTGATGAATATTGGCAATATAAAAGGCAATTATTCATTTAAATGCAAGAAATAAACGAAAAACAAAACAAAATTGTATTTTTTGATGCATCTCAAAACAAAGTTTTTTTTGATCCACCGCAAAACGAAGGTTTTATTGAAAAACTGAAAAAACATGTTTTTTTTATAAAAAAGAACAAAAGTGAGTATATTCAACGCAAATAAGCAATTATATGCAATATTCAGAGTTAAATGAAATAAATTTGTCTTCAAAGTACTCAAATGCACCGAAAAACTGCTTAAACCAAAAATCAAAAAAAAAAAACATACCGGAAATCAAGAAAAGCGGTAATTTACTGATATAAACCGTTTATGCGACACAAGAACGTTGTTCTATGAAAAACACACGTAATAAGCCATTTTGATGAATATTGGCAATATAAAAGGCAATTCTTCATTTAAATGCAAGAAATAAACGAAAAACAAAACAAAATTGTATTTTTTGATGCATCTCAAAACAAAGTTTTTTTTGATCCACCGCAAAACGAAGGTTTTATTGAAAAACTGAAAAAACATGTTTTTTTATAAAAAGAACAAAAGTGAGTATATTCAACGCAAATAAGCAATTATATGCAATATTCAGAGTTAAACGAAATAAATTTGTCTTCAAAGTACTCAAATGCACCGAAAAACTGCTTAAACCAAAAATCAAAAAAAGAAAACATACCGGCAATCAAGAAAAGCGGTAATTTACTGATATAAACCGTTTATGCGACACAAGAACGTTGTTGTATGAAAAACACACGTAATAAGCCATTTTGATGAATATTGGCAATATAAAAGGCAATTCTTCATTTAAATGCAAGAAATAAACGAAAAAACAAAACAAAATTGTATTTTTTGATGCACCGCAAAACAAAGGTTTTTTTGATGTACCGCAAAACGAAGGTTTTATTGAAAAACTGAAAAAACATGTTTTTTTTATAAAAAGAACAAAAGTGAGTATATTCAACGCAAATAAGCAATTATATGCAATATTCGGAGTTAAATGAAATAAATTTGTCTTCAAAGTACTCAAATGCACCGAAAAACTGCTTAAACCAAAAATCAAAAAAGGAAACATACCGGAAATCAAGAAAAGCGATAATTTACTGATTAATAAACCGTGACTGCATTATAAACTACAAATCCTGTTTTTTGAACGTTATTGTATGAAAAACACACTAAATAAGCCATTTTGATGAATATTGGCAATGTAAAAGGCAATTCTTCATTTAAATGCAAGAAATAAACGAAAAAAACCAAAAAAGAATAAAATTGTATTTTTTGATGCACCGCAAAACGAAGTTTTTTTTGAAAAACTGAAAAAACATGTTTTTTTTATAAAAAGAACAAAAGTGAGTATATTCAACGCAAATAAACAATTATATGCAATATTCGGAGTTAAATTTGTCTTCAAAGTACAAAATGCACCGAAAAACTGCTTAAACCAAAAATCAAAAAAAGAAAACATACCGGAAATCAAGAAAAGCGGTAATTTACTTATATAAATCGTTTATGCGACACAAGAACGTTGTTCTATGAAAAACACACGTAATAAGCCATTTTGATGAATATTGGCAATATAAAAGGCAATTCTTTATTTAAATGCAAGAAATAAACGAAAAAACAAAACAAAATTGTATTTTTTGATGCATCGCAAAACAAAGTTTTTTTTGAAAAACTGAAAAAACATGTTTTTTTATAAAAAGAACAAAAGTGAGTATATTCAACGGAAATAAACAATTATATGCAATATTCGGAGTTAAATTTGTCTTCAAAGTACTCAAATGCACCGAAAAACTGCTTAAACCAAAAATCAAAAAAAGAAAACATACCGGAAATCAAGAAAAGCGGTAATTTACTGATATAAACCGTTTATGCGACACAAGAACGTTGTTCTATGAAAAACACACGTAATAAGCCATTTTGATGAATATTTGCAATATAAAAGGCAATGCTTCATTTAAATGCAAGAAATAAACGAAAAAACAAAACAAAATTGTATTTTTTGATGCACCGCAAAACAAAGGTTTTTTTGATGCACCGCAAAACGAAGGTTTTATTGAAAAACTGAAAAAACATGTTTTTTTATAAAAAGAACAAAAGTGAGTATATTCAACGCAAATAAGCAATTATATGCAATATTCGGAGTTAAATGAAATAAATTTGTCTTCAAATGCACCGAAAAACTGCTTAAACCAAAAATCAAAAAAGTAAACATACCGAAAATCAAGAAAAGCGATAATTTACTGATTTATAAACCGTTATGCGAAACATGACTGCATTATAAACTACAAATCCTGTTGTTTGTACGTCATTGTATGAAAAACACACTAAATAAGCTATTTTGATGAATATTGGCAATGTAAAAGGCAATGCTTCATTTAAATGCAAGAAATAAACGAAAAAAACCAAAACAAAACAAAATTGTATTTTTTGATGCACCGCAAAACAAAGGTTTTTTTGATGCACCGCAAAACGAAGGTTTTATTGAAAAACTGAAAAAACATGTTTTTTTATAAAAAGAACAAAAGTGAGTATATTCAACGCAAATAAGCAATTATATGCAATATTCGGAGTTAAATGAAATAAATTTGTCTTCAAATGCACCGAAAAACTGCTTAAACCAAAAATCAAAAAAATAAACATACCGAAAATCAAGAAAAGCGATAATATACTGATTTATAAACCGTTATCCGACACATGACTGCATTATAAACTACAAATCCTGTTGTTTGTACGTCATTGTATGAAAAACACACTAAATAAGCCATTTTGATGAATATTGGCAATGTAAAAGGCAATTCTTCATTTAAATGCAAGAAATAAACGAAAAAAAAACCAAAAAAGAATAAAATTGTATTTTTTGATGCACCGCAAAACAAAGTTTTTTTTGAAAAACTGAAAAAACATGTTTTTTTATAAAAAGAACAAAAGTGAGTATATTCAACGCAAATAAACAATTATATGCAATATTCGGAGTTAAATTTGTCTTCAAAGTACTCAAATGCACCGAAAAACTGCTTAAACCAAAAATCAAAAAAAGAAAACATACCGGAAATCAAGAAAAGCGGTAATTTACTGATATAAACCGTTTATGCGACACAAGAACGTTGTTCTATGAAAAACACATGTAATAAGCCATTTTGATGAATATTGGCAATATAAAAGGCAATTCTTTATTTAAATGCAAGAAATAAACGAAAAAACAAAACAAAATTGTATTTTTTGATGCATCGCAAAACAAAGTTTTTTTTGAAAAACTGAAAAAACATGTTTTTTTATAAAAAGAACAAAAGTGAGTATATTCAACGCAAATAAACAATTATATGCAATATTCGGAGTTAAATTTGTCTTCAAAGTACAAAATGCACCGAAAAACTGCTTAAACCAAAAATCAAAAAAAGAAAACATACCGGAAATCAAGAAAAGCGGTAATTTACTTATATAAATCGTTTATGCGACACAAGAACGTTGTTCTATGAAAAACACACGTAATAAGCCATTTTGATGAATATTGGCAATATAAAAGGCAATTCTTTATTTAAATGCAAGAAATAAACGAAAAAACAAAACAAAATTGTATTTTTTGATGCATCGCAAAACAAAGTTTTTTTTGAAAAACTGAAAAAACATGTTTTTTTATAAAAAGAACAAAAGTGAGTATATTCAACGCAAATAAACAATTATATGCAATATTCGGAGTTAAATTTGTCTTCAAAGTACAAAATGCACCGAAAAACTGCTTAAACCAAAAATCAAAAAAAGAAAACATACCGGAAATCAAGAAAAGCGGTAATTTACTGATATAAACCGTTTATGCGACACAAGAACGTTGTTCTATGAAAAACACACGTAATAAGCCATTTTGATGAATATTTGCAATATAAAAGGCAATGCTTCATTTAAATGCAAGAAATAAACGAAAAAACAAAACAAAATTGTATTTTTTGATGCACCGCAAAACAAAGGTTTTTTTGATGCACCGCAAAACGAAGGTTTTATTGAAAAACTGAAAAAACATGTTTTTTTATAAAAAGAACAAAAGTGAGTATATTCAACGCAAATAAGCAATTATATGCAATATTCGGAGTTAAATGAAATAAATTTGTCTTCAAATGCACCGAAAAACTGCTTAAACCAAAAATCAAAAAAGTAAACATACCGAAAATCAAGAAAAGCGATAATTTACTGATTTATAAACCGTTATGCGAAACATGACTGCATTATAAACTACAAATCCTGTTGTTTGTACGTCATTGTATGAAAAACACACTAAATAAGCCATTTTGATGAATATTGGCAATGTAAAAGGCAATGCTTCATTTAAATGCAAGAAATAAACGAAAAAAACCAAAACAAAACAAAATTGTATTTTTTGATGCACCGCAAAACAAAGGTTTTTTTGATGCACCGCAAAACGAAGGTTTTATTGAAAAACTGAAAAAACATGTTTTTTTATAAAAAGAACAAAAGTGAGTATATTCCACGCAAATAAGCAATTATATGCAATATTCGGAGTTAAATGAAATAAATTTGTCTTCAAATGCACCGAAAAACTGCTTAAACCAAAAATCAAAAAAATAAACATACCGAAAATCAAGAAAAGCGATAATTTACTGATTTATAAACCGTTATCCGACACATGACTGCATTATAAACTACAAATCCTGTTGTTTGTACGTCATTGTATGAAAAACACACTAAATAAGCCATTTTGATGAATATTGGCAATGTAAAAGGCAATTCTTCATTTAAATGCAAGAAATAAACGAAAAAAAACCAAAAAAGAATAAAATTGTATTTTTTGATGCACCGCAAAACAAAGTTTTTTTTGAAAAACTGAAAAAACATGTTTTTTATAAAAAAGAACAAAAGTGAGTATATTCAACGCAAATAAACAATTATATGCAATATTCGGAGTTAAATTTGTCTTCAAAGTACTCAAATGCACCGAAAAACTGCTTAAACCAAAAATCAAAAAAAGAAAACATACCGGAAATCAAGAAAAGCGGTAATTTACTGATATAAACCGTTTATGCGACACAAGAACGTTGTTCTATGAAAAACACACGTAATAAGCCATTTTGATGAATATTGGCAATATAAAAGGCAATTCTTCATTTAAATGCAAGAAATAAACGAAAAAACAAAACAAAATTGTATTTTTTGATGCATCGCAAAACAAAGTTTTTTTTGATGCACCGCAAAACGAAGGTTTTGATTAAAAAATTGAAAAAACATGTTTTTTTTATAAAAAGAACAAAAGTGAGTATATTCAACGCAAATAAGCAATTATATGCAATATTCGGAGTTAAATGAAATAAATTTGTCTTCAAATGCACCGAAAAACTGCTTAAACCAAAAATCAAAAAAGTAAACATGCCAAAAATCAAGAAAAGCGATAATTTACTGATTTATAAACCGTTATGCGACACATGACTGCATTATAAACTACAAATCCTGTTTTTTGTACGTCATTGTATGAAAAACACACTAAATAAGCCATTTTGATGAATATTGGCAATGTAAAAGGCAATTCTTCATGAGGTTCTATAGGCCTTTCCGGAAACTAGGTTATCTCCCCTGAATTGCACATTTTTTCCGCTAGTCGGCGCTAGTAAAAATTGTCGTCTGCTACTTCCGGGGGCTATTCGGCTCGCTTGGTTGGCAACGTCAACAATGCCGTCCTCCATCAAGACGAAGAAATATTGCTGCGTATGCAGTAACTACAGAGGAAAACAACTGGGTTCGAGAAAAATATCGCTGCATAGATTTCCAGCTAATGATCGTGTGAAAAGAATTTGGTTGCAACGATGTAAGCTTGTTATGAAGACCTTCAAATGCACGAAAAATAGTTTCTTGTGTTCAGACCATTTTATTGATAGAGCCGGACCATCACCAATCAACCCTATTCCATCATTGTTTCAAAGTAAATCCTTTAGAACTTCGGTAAGATTTTCGTTTTTTTCTCTGGCCTTTGCCATACAAGACATGTGTCTTACATTTCTTTTGGGTTTTTAAAATTTTCAATATGAAATGTCAGTAGGCCTAGGAGGAGTAGGACGTCAGCCATTGAAATGTCAAAATATTACAAAATTATCCGATTTCAATGCTAAAATATAGAGGCAAATTTAAAAATTTTTGATTTATTTTGATTTTGAACGTTTAATATATTTATCCATTGAGATGAATGTACACAGAAAATAGCTGTTATTATAAACTTAAATGCGTCACAGACGTGTGAAGAACTACAAGAGAAGGACTTTTTTACCGCTACGCTGTATTTTGGCACCGATTTTATGACGTCATAGTCGGGGGGTCCCCTTCTTATTGGCTATTTCCCCAAGAATATAAAAATAACGACCAATGAAATTAGTATATTGGGATTCCCCGATCTCTGACCTTTCCATTGGTACTTTAAAATAACTTGAATCAGGTAATTTTAAAATCAGCAGCCATTTCTACTCCAGAAAAAGTATTTATTAGAATTATCTAAAGATTATCAACCGTCGGAATTAACTTTGAGTACAGCTAACACCCCGTAAATAATAACGTTATGAACTTTTCCGTGTTCTCTTCTCTTCGATCAAATGTCGGCTTAAGTTTGTTGATGAAATTTATAGATTGTTTATCAAACATATTTTAATTTCGAACATGAATTGAATCAAAATAATATGACCTGATTGACCTGTGAAAAATTCAAACAGTTCTGTATTTCTCACATGTTACACATTCAATTTAAACTATATTTATGAACATAGTAGTAGGGGCCTAGGGCTAGGAACTTTGGTTGCTAGGCAACGGATGACGTCACGTTGCTAGGCAACGGTTGCTAGGCAACGGATGACGTCACGTTGCTAGGCAACGGTTGCTAGGGGATGACGTCATAGGAAGTGACGTCACGTTGCTAAGGATGACGTCACATCCGGTCGGCCATGTTGGATGACGTCATAGGTTTGACGCATGCGCATGGCTTCTTGGGGAATCCCATCGGGAAATCCCATGGGGAAATCCCACTGGGGGGAAATCCTCGAAGGAAATCCCATAGGGAGATCCCACTGACGTCAACCAGGGGGTATTCCTAACAAAGGGCAGGGAACTCTTTTCATTTGATTAGGTAGCCCTGAAAAGGGCTGTTTTTTGGACTAACTCCTTTTAGAAGAGCCTTCGACGAACTCTGTGACGGAGCCTCTGACGGACGTTAGCTAGCACCTCGGGAGCGATTCTCCTCCGCCGAGGCGTCTGACATTCGTTCATCGTCGACTCTTCAATAAGGTAAATGTCATCTGGTGTGATGATGACTGTTTTACCGTTACGGCAAAAAATCTTAACAGGACTGTCATCCACTTCCATTAGTTGCACAACAATCATGGGTTCGGCTGCCATGGTGCAAATGAGTGGCCAAAGACAAATGGCTGCGATTTTATAGGCTGTAAGCCGGAAAGGGGTTTTGATTGGATGAAAAAAAACACGTGGTATGATTTTTTAACTTTAATCAATTAACATCAGAACAATGAACAATAATAACATAATAAACTAAAGAATTTAACAATAACTTTTAACAATAACTATAACGTATTTACATCCATAAATTTGCGACAAGTTTGGCCTTTTTCAAATCTTAAACAGGGAAAATGATCATGGGTCCAACCATGTACTAAACGATCGTTTTCAGTCAGATTCGATTTAAACACCGACAAGGCTTTTGGTGTGGGTACGTGGAATCTATGACACAGGTAAAACAAGCAATAATGGCCACACACAACACTTTGGAGTCCTTGAATCCATTGGGAGCTGTGTCGTACTGGTCCTTGACGTTGAGCAAAGTCGGCAAAATCTTTTCCATACAGTTCTGGGGGACATCCGTACGAATCAAAGAAATCACAATAGTTTTCTTCGCACACAAACACGGTCCAATGTTTTCCAGGCTGGTCTTCGTCATCGGTGTTAACGACGTATGCCATGGGATAGCTGGTTGGTTTTAAAGTTTGTAATTGATTTCTGGCCAGGACACCACCAAATTGTTCAGGGATATGACAACCCAATCCTTCTTCCAACTGGGCAGTATACAGAGGTTTACCAATCCACCAAAATTTGGCGGTTGACGTCGATTTCCAAGACATTGTCGTATTCAGCAAACAATAGCAAATTGAGTGGATTCGGTGGGGCGTTTTCGAATCTCAATTCCAAAGACAAACTTCCAGACGACTTGGGATGAAAATTGACTTGATCTGCTCCGTGGTCATTGGTTAAATCAAAACCAAATAGAGTGTAGCCATTAATATAGTCGTTGTAAGACAAATCCAAATCTTCTTTGCTGTTGAGTACTCCTACTCTTTTCATCAAATCTAAATACGGTGTTGTGGCTTGTTTGTTTGGAAAATCCATGAAATATTCATCCATCACATCACCATTTTTCATCAGTTTGATGTATTCTAGTCGATGATGATGGAACTTGAATGGATTCTTGATGGTATTGCCGTCGTAAGAATCGTTCTCCACCAAACCCAAAATAAGACGTTTAGGCAAGACTTCGTTGATGAATAAATTATCCAAGACGTGAAAACGTCTACGACTGGGTATACTAATGTCTTTGACGACTACTCGTTTAAGTGGATATTTGGCGTTGTTCGATTGTAGTTGTTCAGCAATTCGTGTGTATGTTGATGGTGCCAGTGTAACAAAAGGTACTTCCAAATAGGCTTTGATCATTTCAACTTTGTAACTTTCGTTGTTTTCGTTCCACATCAAATAAAATTTTGGTTGTTGTCTTTCCAATTGGATGCGGACATCCACACCATCTATTAAATAGCGATCTTGTAAACACAAATCCACATGTAGTCGGGACTGCAATTCAAACTCTAAACTTTCACCCATCCTTTTTCTTCTTCCTCCCAAACCATGGTTAACGATGGGCACAACGGCATCACCAGCTCCAGTTTGAACAGCCTGTGTACTATCTAATTGACCAGCCGTATCTTTCTCCCACATAACTTGTTGGTTAAGTTGATCGTTTTTGGCTCCACGACCAAAACTCAGGAGATTTTCCAAATAAGCTCTATAGGGATAATTGGGCAACGAAGCGGTCACCAACGTATCGGAATCTTTTCCAAGACGCATTTTTACATCTTTAAACAAAGTGTGAAAGAAATTGTTGACTGGTCCGATTTTTTTATCCGCTCCAACATTCGTTCCATCTTCTTTGACAACTTTCAACTTGAGATACAAACTAATGTTGGACAAGTCGATGAAATCCGTACTTGAATTAGGAATTAAAAATTCCAAGGGACCATCATGGTTCAGATCACTGGTCAGTGGATATTTGCGGACTTTGGTTACTTTGGTAACGGCTGTTTGAGTGTCAGGAACGGTAAAGAGTTGTTGTAATTCATCAGGAGCACAAGGGCAGGAATCATTACGCATCATTGAAGCCATGATCGAATATATCTTTCTTTCTTCTTTTTCGTTTGATGTTGACAGAACGAGCTGCAGATGGTTTTGTCCGCTTTCGTGGTGGTTGTCGGTCTTTTATACCTCCGACCACATTCTTCAAAGTTTCCGACACTGTGGATTTCAAAGCAGGTTTGACGGCATCTTGAACAATGTTTTTCAATCCTCGACTGACAGATTCTTTGCCTTGGACAACTTTCAACACCTCGTTTCCAACTTGTGGAAGATTATCTTTTATAGCTTGTTTACCCGCACTCCATAAAGATTTGCCTGCCATCACAGCACCTTTCTTGACCATGTTCAATAAACCGGACAAAAATCCAGACCCTCGTTGTCTGAGCACACCTCCACGATACACTCGAATGTTACCTCTTCCCAACAATGTCATTTTCTCTTTCTAAAGTGAAGCTTGGCCACCACTTTTCCTCTCACAAATGGTACGGGTCTTCCATGTCCGGTCCTTATATACATGCCGATGGCCGTCAGGCGGTCGTACTTGATCGGAACGTAATGTATGGCCGATGGACGAAAGTATCCTGATTTACTGTGAAACACATCCAGGATCGGAGTCACCGTATCACCTACACGTTGTGGTTCCACAATATCTGAATACAAGTAAAACATATCAAAGGCCATATCCACAGCTGGTTGAAAGAGAGCAGTGATTTTACCTTCGCGAATGTTTCGTCGACATAATTTATCCAACCGAAATTCTTGCGTAAAGTCAGACCATCCTAACATACCAACCATGGGTCCTTCAATTTTGAAACTGATTGCTGGTAACATACGTAGAAAGTTGACGGCGTCTTGAGAGTCGAAAGATAGAATATATTCTTTTGCTTAAAGGATCCAATTTAAAGGATGCATAGGGTTGTTTTTCGGCCTGATTGGATAATTTCATACGATTTTCGTACTCTTCTTGCTCGTTTTGTTCTAAAGGCGTCAATTCTTTGATGTTGGGCTCCAATCGAAATGGTTTTCGATGAATGATTTCTTGTATTTCATTGCATTTCCATAATCCATGCATGGTCACGTTCAATACATTTAGCAACTGTTCCACATTTCTGTAAGTGTTGGTTTCCATATGCGTTTCGACTTCAGTCGAACCTTCATCGTTGTTCGGAACAGTGCTGCACTCGGGAGGTTCCAACCATTTGTCACTCACACACTTGATGGTGTCCATATCTGGGACGATTTTCCAAGGAAAAACTTTCAGTCTGAGTTTGTTGTCTTTCTCTGTAAGGTTGTACCAATCTGTTGGGAAGGCCAAGGCTGCCAAACCCACTTCCCATTCTTGGTGATTAAAATGAATGGGAGGCGTTAAATGAGTGCGATACGTTGAAAGGCTATTGTCTGGAAACATTCCCATGGAACTGTCACTAGGCAGGGTGAGATAAAAATCGTTCATTTTTCTTCAGTTGAGGTGCTGGCAGTAAATAACCCAAACTACTGGATAACAAAGCAGTCCACAATGTGGTTTGAGGTCCTTCGGGTTTCAGAGCGAGTTGAGACAAAGCAACACCAGCGACAATGTAGACCAAAATCACTTGACAGAAAAATACAATTTCAGCTTGAGGTACCCGAGTTCCTAAACACGCCCAGGATCTGGATCGAACCGATGTTGTCGATGTGGATTCGTCTTGCATGATGGATCTCCACTGTAGTTGGTTACTTCTATTTATACTCCACGGTCGATTCAGGAATCCAGGAATTGAAGCTAGCAGGATAACCTTTCCATTTGACGAGTATGTTTTTACCTCGTCGTTCTATGATTTTTTCAATCACGTAAGCTTCGTCTTTGTCTTCCTTCACTTCTTGTAATTCCTCAGGATAAAACGATCCTTCCAACGGTTCACCGTTTCCATCAATCAATCTATAGCGGGATCCTACACTGGGTTTGACTTGAAAAGTTTCCAAAGTCCAATTTGGCCAGTATCTCTTATCAAAAGCTTTCTGTTTGTCCAGTGCTAACCGCACAGTTGATGTGATGTCGCGTTTTTTCTTGGATGTTTCCCGAGGTAATCGTTGACTAACCAACCATTCGTTTTGAACCGTCACATCTTTAGGGGCCATTTTAATAGTGCGATGTACGGCTGCATTGTAACCTTCTACCAACTTGTCCAAAACATCAACGTAACGTTCCGTTTTCTTGTACGTGAAATATCGCCACATTCGTTGTTTTAAGGTACGTTGAAATCTCTCCACCACACTGGCTTTGGTTTCGGCATTGTGTGTCACGAAAAAGTGAATTTTTTTCTTCTTGAGATAAGTTTGAAATTTTCTGTTTAAAAATTCTGTACCTTTATCTGTTTGCAATCTTAAAGGTGTTCTGTTTTTAATTTTTTGGAAAGCTCGAACCAACGTTTCACCTTTCTTGTCTTTCATGGGTACGACCCAAGCATATTTGGAAAACACATCAATCACACACAACAAAAAGCGATAACCATTGTTTTTCTTGGATATGCTACTCAGATCACTCAAATCAGCTTGCCACTGGTGATCGATACCCGCTACTAAAGTAGGTGATCGTTTGAATTTTTTCTTGAGAGGTTTGTGTAAAGTATATGTCCGTTGTCCCGCTAACCAGGCTTTGACTTTCTTCAATGGCACCCCAGTAGCCTTGGCCAATTTCTGAGCACCACTAAATCCTGCTGGATGCGCCGGATCATAATAAACTTGTGCTAGCTTCTCCATCTTTGACCAAGGTGTTTTGGGAGTGCCCAGGCGTCTAAGTAAGTTTGCCTTTGATCGCAAACGTCTTGTTTCTGTAGCTGATAGTGGTAAGGTGCCCCGGATCAAATTACCAATACATTCACATAAACAATCCACGACTTTTTTATCGTTCAAAATATGATTTCGCCAACTGTGAGGGGTTTTCAAGAAATCGTTCAAGGTCTGTTGAGGCTTCATGACTGAGACAAGAGTCCTAGGTTTCTCCTTTATATACCCTATCGCTGTCCAATGGCCCCGATGATGGGTCCAATGACACTAGAGGCTAAAGAAGCCAACAATGCACCCAGAAAACCACCTTTTTGGTTTAACAATTTTCTTTTGGATCGACCAGAGGTTCGAGGGTTGGCTAAAGTTCGCAGGGCTCTTCTGTGTGGAGTTAACAGACGACGTTGTTGTGTCGTTAATCGAGTCTTGCCGTTTAAAATAGCTTTACATTGGTTAGAAACACACTTGATGCTACGTCGTGGTGCCATGGTGTCAAATGATCATAATATATGTTTAGGGCCTTTTTATACTTTTCTCTTCTTAGCTCTTTTTTCTTTCTTCTTTTTCTCTTGTTCTAATCTTTCTTTCCAACGTACCAAAATACGTATCAACACTCCACCGAAAAATTCTTGACCGCCTGGTTTCATGACCAAAGCTAATTTTTCTTTGGTGCCTATATTTTGAGTCAATTGTTTTAAGACATCTTTATTTCTAGCTACCCATTTGGTGTGTTGAGCATGTAGAGGTTTAATATTTCCTTTCAGAAGATGATTGGCTGCAAGTTTAAACCACTGTAACAACCCAATTCGGGCAGTACCAACATTTCTCAACAATTCAGTGTAAACCATATCAGGATTCAGACGTTTCAAGCGTTTGATGAATTCAGACATTTCCTTCATTTGTTTGCTTTGTCGACTTTGAGCCAGAGGATCGAATGGCGGTCTGATGGGTGCTGCTTTTTTCTTCTTTGGGGGTCGAGGTTGTTTGGCTTGACGAGTTTTTTTCAAACTTCGAAGTGGTGTGCTGGTGGCTGGTGTTGGTGTGGGCATTGGGGGTGTCTCTGGACGTAAATCTGGGGCCAGCGTAGCAAACAAACTGGGGGGACTTGGTGGTAAAGGCGATATGGGTCTTGGTGGCGGAGATAAAGAGGGTAGGGGCCTCGGTGAAATGATTCTACGTCGGGCTCCTGGGATGGTAGGGCGGGTAGGTACTCGAGCCGTTGGATCTCTTAGATCAGGGGCCAGTGAGGTGAAAGGAGCAAACTGTGCTCTAGGCAACAGGGTTGTACCCGGGGGTGGCTGGTGAAGTCTTTTGGTGTTCTTGGTGCGTGCCATCGTGAATGATTGACAACAAAACGGTCGGCCCTTTTATACCTTTCGGAGATAGACATAACTTGGGGTTTCTGAGGGTAAAATTCGTGTTCGCAATCTCATCTCTTCTGGTGTATCTGGTTTCAGATCCACTAATAAATAACTTCGGGGTGTCAAAGTGGCATCCGTGTAGGCTTCTTGCATAAATTGTGAATGTCCGGGATACATTTGCCGGGCTAACACACCCAACTGCGAAGCATCCCTAGGGTTTTTAAACAAGACCAAATAATGGGCGTTAAGGCTAATCGTGCGTTGTTTTTTATCAAACAAATTTTGCACAATGTAAATAACACTGGCGTTTCTATGATGACTCTTTCGAGTAAACCACTGTTCAAGGGCTGTTGTATCTTCACCCATCAAGTCATCAATCACCAAAATTTGAGGCCCAGACACTTGGGCCATCACATCATCAATGCCTGCCAAACCATGGACATAAGTGTAAGGAAAGGACTCGTAGGACTGTTGCCATTCGCCATAGGCCCACACGATTCGTTCAGGTGTGGGATCAAACATGTTGGCCTCCAGCAATTTTTGTACAAAGACGGTCTTGCCAACACCTGTTGGGCCCGAGACAAGCATGGTGAAAGGATGTCGGAGTGCTGTGTCGAATTCCATGATGATTCTGACTTTGTCTGCAAAAGCCTCACCTTTTATAGGTTGTGGGGTTGGGATAATCAAATTGCTACAAAGACCCTCTAAGAAAAACCAATGTTTGTTTTAAGAAATTTTATATAACATTTTCTACAACATTACAATTTTAACATTTTAACACAACAAACGTATTTACATTTTAAAAAGAACAAAGTTTTGAAAAATCTTCAAACAGGTAAACTTCTTCAAACAGGAAAAATTCTTCAAACAGCAAACACAGCAATCTATTCAGCTTCATTTTCCATCTTTATAATTTGGTCGTGTGTCCAGGACGTATAACGCAAACTTTTTGGAATCCAATACATGTTTCCACACAGCATTTGTAAAGCGTCATCCTGCATCCAATCTTGCAACTCCCCAAGTAACATAACCACTAAGGTCCAGGCATCATTTTTAAATGGTTCCCTTGGTAAAGCGTACAAGTTTCTAAATCCACGGGGACCTAGTGGGATGATGACAGCTCTGGCCAAATCGTCAGTGATGATTGGTTCAGTGGGTTCAATACTTGGAACTTTGGTATCTTCGGAAATATTCGGCAGCTTCTCCACACCAGTACCAATATCGTTGTATTCTGGCGTTGTACAAGGAGCCTCGTTTGTTGAACAAAGCGTTTGTGAGTTCGTCGAAGGTGACTCTGGTTTCAATGGGCTGTCCACAATGAAACAATCCATGTCCGAGCTGGTGGCAGTTGAGACATCGGTGGTTTTCTTCTGAGGAACGTTTGTTGTGACTATCTTCAGTGGCATGTTTGCTGATGTTATCTTCAGAGGCATGTGTGTTGAGGTTATCTTCAGAGGAGGAGCTTTGGTTAACTTGAGTTTCTTCGGGGTTTTCTCCTTGGTTGTCGATACTTTTCTTTTGAGTACATTCTGATTTCCAGTGTCCTTCTTGTTTGCATTGATAACATTTTCCTTTTCTGGGTTGTTTGCGTTTGGGTTGCTGACAGTTACTGGCCCAATGTCCTCTTTGCTGACAGTTGTAACAGATGTCTTGACTGATGTCTTTTCTTGTGTCTTGGCTGCTGTCTTTGTTTTCTTCTTGGCTTGTTTTTTCTCCTGTCCGCAGAGGGCACTCTGGAACCCAGTGTCCTTTGTCTCCACAGTTATAACATTCTCCATAGCTTCTCTTCTTATACATAAGTCAATCTCGATCGGATGTCCAAATGAAAATGATTAAAGACACTTCTGTTCCGAAACATATACCGTCTTCCAGGTCACGTGGTGTTTTTAGACATGCGCACTGTTTGCTGTGTTTTCATTGGTTGATTTTTAGACATGCGCACTGTTTGCTGTGTTGCTGTTTTCCAAATTTTCTGGATTCTGATTGGCTGAAGAATTTGTTGAGTTTTCATTGGCTGTAAAAATCGTCCAAGGCTTCTTGTAGGGTTTGTGGGCTATAACGCTGCACTAGATATTCTATACAATGGTAAACCACACTGTCTTTGTCGTACCATACCATAGGAGCCAGGAAAGGATATTTTTTCTTCATTTCATTCCACATCTGATGTTTGGTTGACAATACGTCTTTTAACAATTCTCTGTCTTTTTTCTCCATGTTGGTAATATCATTCGTAAACCAGGAACTTCTTTCCAGAATTTTCTCAACTCCCGATCAACGTCAATCGTCCAATCGTCTTCACTCTCCCACAATCTCACGTGACCTCTTGGGTCTTCGATTAAACTTCCTAATACAACGTCTATATCTTCGTCTTTGGGTTTTTCCTCCAAGGCCAAATACAAGTAATCGTTGACTGGATGGCTACGTCCACTTGACGAAATTCCGATTCCAAGACAGCTGTGATATTTTTGACTGGGATGGTCCGTTTCACATCCGATGCAGTTTGAGTGTTGCTGGTTTTGAATTGTGGGTAGATAATAATTCTCGACTCTAAATTTTAACCACCTCTGTCTAATTTTTGGCTTGAGCGAATCCATAGGGTAAGGTATTATCAGGTTCTCCTCTTGTATTGAAATGAACCATTCGTTTGGTGTAAACAGCCTTATATAATTTCTGCTCTGGACGAGTCCATAATGTTCTGTCACGTGATCTGACAATCTTGTGGGGATTATCTACAGGTATACTGATGTTTTCTTCCAAGTGGCGTACCATGTTTTTTACCGTTTCAAAATTAAGTTGTTGCATTCCTCTGTAGTTCAATGTAAATCCTCTCACCTTACAAACTGTTTCCCCGGTGCTCAGTTGGTAGGCGTAATTTTTAGGACCTCCAGCGACGAATTGCGTGATGTGTACATTCTCTGGTAATTCATTTTTCCATTCTCCCAACGATGAACCTTCTGTTGGATTCCATTGTAGTGGTAGATGTCGATAGATGATACTGTCGGTGTCAAAGTAACACACTCTGTTTCCCAAAGGTTCCAATACACTGTACAGTTTTAAACGCGCTTGGGCTGTAACAAAGGCAGCAATCACCACATTGGTTATAGCGCATGGTTGAACGTGTTGTTCTTTCTTCAATTTTTCAATCATGACCATGTTGTCGTTGACGATTTGAACATCTTTGACTGTTTCTGTTGCATCGTTCATCAGTTGGAAATATTCTGAAGGATCCGTGATGTATTCAGTTTGACTAAAATTATCTCGCTGTCCAAATTTTCCCCACAGGGTGTTCAATATTGATTTACTAAAGGCGCGTTTGCCTTTATTTGGTTTAATTTGGTCCGGATCAAGTGTTATTCCCTCTTTTCTGTAAACTTCTTCTACAAAATGACGTTTCTCTTCATCTGTGTGGCAGTTGTCTGGGTATCCACTGCTTTCCATTTTCATTTTCAAGTAACGGTTGATATAATCCGTAAATAACCCACCAGTCTTCGTTACGGGATCATACTGGCTCCATTGATTCCAGTGCCATACTTCATAAATTTCCAGAATTTTGTAACCCATCTCCACTGCTTTCTTTAATTCTAATGTGACAAACGTGCCTACCCAAGCTCTTTCTTTCTCACCGTGATGACACTCCTGATACACGGCAACATCGTCTTGTTTCATGTGATCTTGTACACAAGTCCGGCAAAGGGGAAAAGTTAGTTTTCCATTTCTGAATGGTAAGACTGGGTGGTAGAGGTTTTTGGGTGGAAGAACTCTACATTGAATCAATCCTTCATATTCGTGCCAGCGATCTAGTTCAGGTTGTGTGATAATTTCAGGTTCTTGAATCGGAAATTTACCATATTTGCAGACGTATGGATAAAGTGATACCACGTCGACGTAGTGGAGTTCTTCGCCTTCTTGTTGGGGTTCTGCCATCAGTTGAATTGCATTAGTTCGTCCACCAAAGAATGCATTTCTTGGCATTAATGGATCAGGACACGGCCATCCTCTCAATTCTAAACCAGTGATGAATTCATCCATTTCCATATTTTGTTGGCGTTGTCGATCAAATTCACATTCCCACATCACTTCTATTTTATCTAATCCATAGGTTTTCAATTTCTCTATGCGGTCCATGGTGTGGTGATTCAAATCTCGCATGGTTCTTGAAGGATCATAAGGATGGTGATGTTTCAAATCTTCAAAGGGTCCTGGATAACATGTAGCACATCCGTGATAACAACATCCCTGAAAAATATAATGATTCAAAATAATTATAACAGACAATAATGAATACTCAAAATATATCGTATATAAATATTAAAAATAATTGTTAAGTTTTGCAATAAATAATTTGTTCATGGTATCAAAAAATATTTTGTAAAATTTGTTCATGGTATCAAAAAAATATAACTTACATGGAATTCATAGGCAGTCTTATCGTTGAGATCGTATCCATCTAAACTATAGGGTCCCACTTTCACTTCTCCACCATTTCGGGCATGTCTGATGTTGGGTGTAGGTTGGTGTTGACTCAATGCCTCGATAGTTTTCTCGTGTTGTTTCCATTCTAACCAGCGTAAAGCCTTGTTGCTTTGTTGTCTGGGTTGAAATTTTTTCCAATCTTCACCCGGTGTTGGGGCTTCCATCAATGCTCTTGGTATAATAACAATGGTGTCGGGCTTCATATAATGTGCACGGAAAACCTGGAAAGACAAAATAGTATGTTGTTTTTTAAAAAAGCTAAATTCGTGCCTTTTCGGATGTTAAAGATTTCATGATGTAAAAGATTTCCGTATTTAAAAAATAAACTTACCTTATTACAAGCACTGGCCAGCGTCAAACTATCTAAAAAGGGATCTATTCCGGTTTCTGACATGAAGATGGTTCTAAATGCTCCACAACACTTCCTCAAAATATCCACATCGCTCTGACAATAACTCAAAAGTTCTTGCTGGAAATGAAAGGTCTTGGTTTGTTGTTCTTTATACCAGGCATAAAACTTGTCTCTTTCTCCTACACTCATTCCGTCTGGATCATAATCGGTAACAGGTGGGTAATCCCCAACATAGTGTGCGTTCTCGGGTCTGTTGAAAAAGTGTGGGAAATATCCTTTCTTCAATTCTGTTATGCCGAATGTTTTTGGTAAATCTCTAAGTGGCATAGCTAAAAAGTTTAAAGAGTCCACAAATTTGACACATCCAAGTTGAATGGTCATGACTTTTCCACCATTCAATATTACTTTGGGGGCATCCATGGCGTGTTTATGCAAGCCTTGTAAGATGATCATACCATCGTATCCTCGGAAATTATGTGCAACAGCAACGATGTTCTGACTTTTCGTAGTGAGACAACCTCCGGGTGAAACTTTCTTGGCCGATAAGTGAACAAAAAACTTGGCAACTTCATCCAAAGTGTTGGGTCCAGAGAAGATGATTTCCTTTTGGTGGTACCAAGTTGAATCGCAATGTTGGCATGGAGTTGATTGACCAATACAGAAATGGCAACACAGTTGTACCACACATAAATTAGGTATGTGTTCCCCTGTATGTTGGTGGCACTCGAAATCATAAAAGACAAACCTCGTCACATCTTTTTCTTGTTTTTCTTCCACTTTGGCTTTGTCAATGTCTATGGTCTGTATGTAACACCATTTATCACCTTTACCGTGCCATTTCCGACATATCTTACATTCGTATTCTCCACAAATATGTTCTTCCAATAGTCGGCCTCGTTTTCTTGTGTCCCATTCCTTAAAACATTTGGTGCATTTTTTCCATTTGTTACAGGTGGTGATGGCGTTGGGGGTGACTCCAGTTTTGTGGGCTTTAAAACATTCTTCACTGAAAAAGGTTCGATGACATTCTAAACAGGATCGAAGTGTATCAGTGGGACAATCTGTTCCTTGGCGACGACAGGCACTGCACAGACTTGTGCATGGATGTGTCTCGATATTATCGTAACCTTTTCCACACAAGTCACAATAATAATTCCTCTCTAGAAAGGCAGGCATGGATGTAATGACGTCATAATGGTGGTCGTGATGGTAAAGATGAAGTTTTTTTGGTGTACCGGAAACTTTGCCTTTGAATAATAATTTTCCAAATAGTAGCCGAGAATACACAAACAGTTGGTAGCCTTGTTGTCCGAGTGTTTTTTGATACAACTCCCAGGTTTCCTGCCCAATACAAGCTTCGGGACGTGCACCGACTTGTTCAATCAACCGTTCGGTGCATTTTGTCTGCCAACTGTAAGGTCCTGCATGTGCTGTCAATCGTTTTCTTTCCGCTTCCCATTCTGGTGTGCCGTTTTTGTTGGCATAGTGTTTGGCGATCACAATAGCACGTTGGAAGCACAAATTATCTTTGTTCTTTACCACTACAATCGCTTTCTTTCTCTTCAAATAATCCTCCAACGATAATGATTCCCGTTTAAGAAGACATCTTCCTTGACCATCTCCTTGTGGAACACTCACGTGACAAACATGTAGTGTCATTCGTTCGTCCAATCTAAACTGTTCATTTGACTGTAAAATTCTTGCCACGGGGTTCAAAATATCCTGAGCTCTAATCCTTGACCATTTGTTAAATGGGATCCAAGCTGGTGATTTTAATCCCGGATGAGATACGCTGAATCGAACCTGGTCGTCTGGCTCGCAACTCAAATAGTTTCCAATGTCCCTGATAATTTGGTTAAACGTATCATCCAACTGTTGAGGAACGTCTGCTGGTAAAACATAATTCCAATTTTGAGTAAAGTCAACGTTCAAATACACAGAGTTGGTATGAAAACGTCTGCTGTATTTCCTATCTCCAAGTCTTAGTTGATATGCCATCTTCGAAGGTTTCTTTCAAAGTGAATCTAGACATGCACATCAGCAGCTTAATAGCTTGTGTTAGGTCGTATAGTCATGCGCATTCACGACTGTTACTAATTCTAGATTGTTCTGTTAGTTCTAGCGAGTTCTCTTCTAGAAGGTTCTATCACATTCTCCAGTGTTCTTTAATATTCTAACAAATTCTAGAAAGTTCGATGCATAGTACATTATTGTTATGATATTCGTAGCTGAAATCTGACGTCATCATACTCGTTGCTAAGGATGACGTTATAATCTGATTGGTTGAAAACATCACGTGTTCTACGACGTCATTTCTGCCTATTTAACAGAGGGCTTAGTCATTCTTGTCATCATTTCCACAATGGGTAATTGTAGGAGTAACGCAGTTGTAGCTGAGCAGGAGCGGTGTTCCGAGATTGTCGAGGGCATTCTCGAGCGCCAGCGAGAGGAACGTTGGGTGTGGGCGCAGGAACGGCGATGCCTTGAATATGCCCTTGTATGTTTAAAGCAAAACCCTGGGAAAGGTTAAACTTCCCAACCATGTCAGGTAGCACCTGACGGCTCTTTATAGAGCCCCAAATCAAAAATAAAAGAGACTTTTTTTTATTCCAACAACAAGAACACATTAATTGATATTTAAACATTTCAACAACAATTCCATCTGATTCATTTTGTCAATCTCCATTTTTTCTAAAACTTTTCCATTTTCATCTACTTTTATAATCCACAAATAAATTCCCATAGAGTCTGGAAAATCAAAGTCGTGTTTTTTGGCTGCAGACAAACAGGATTTAAAATCTGAATATGATTTATGACTGGTTGCCATGGTACTGGTTTTGTTTCTCAATATTCCTTTCCATTCGTAAACATAACCTTTTCGGTAGTGTTGAGATTTGACCATTTTAAGGTAAAGACAGTGTGGCGAATGACGTCGATGTTCATCCCAGGCATTGTCGTTAGATTGCCATTCTTTCAGTGTTTGTCGGCACACGAAACATTCTACAGTATCCTCGTATTGAAGGTAATGAAATCCGGCTTCGGCTAAAGATGTTGGTGTAGGTTTAGATTTAGGCCAATCGACAAACGTGTCAAGGCGATCCTCGAACAACAAATATTTATCCATGTCTAGTGAAATATTCTAGTGTATGTATATTATATTGATTTGACAGGTTGGCACTCTAGCCAATCAACGGTAAGAAATATGTCACGTGATCAAACACGTGATCAAACGGCTAATAAAACAGCGCGACGTCCAAGAAATTTTTATTCACGATGGACAGCCAACGTACTTCCATTAAGGAATGCGACATTTGTCGTAAGACCAGACCTATGGGGTATTATCACCACCATGAGGACGACTGGTTCCAGTGTCTCTGGTGTAATGCCATTGTAAGACCGACATTCTGGAGGATTTCGAAGCACGCCAATGCGTGTCCAAAAAAACCAAAGGAAATTTGCAAGTGTCGTCGGTCGTACTTTGACTAGTGAGTGACCCAAGTCCAATGAAAAAACAGCCCTTTTCAGGGCTACCTAATCAAATGAAAAGAGTTCCCTGCCCTTTGTTAGGAATACCCCCTGGTTGACGTCAGTGGGATCTCCCTATGGGATTTCCTTCGAAGATTTCCCCACAGTGGGATTTCCCGATGGGATTCCCCAAGAAACTATGCGCATGCGTCAAACCTATGACGTCATCCAACATGGCCGCCCGGATGTGACGTCATCCTTAGCAACGTGACGTCACTTCCTATGACGTCATCCCCTAGCAACCGTTGCCTAGCAACGTGACGTCATCCGTTGCCTAGCAACCGTTGCCTAGCAACGTGACGTCATCCGTTGCCTAGCAACCAAAGTTCCTAGCCCTAGGCCCCTACTACTAACATTTTCCCATAAACAAAAAAATCACCAGAACACCCATTAATATTATTGTATGTGCAAGATGAAAAGTTTTTTGAATGTTTGCTTTGATGAATATATGAACAGGAACACAATTTATGTCTTCAAAATTTTCAGTTAAAATTGATGACCTATTTGGATTGAAATTTCTAGGATGTTTTTCCATTTAATGTAAACTTACAAAAATTATATTTTTTATCAAAGCAATGACATTCTAAGACTAACAGTACCATTGTCAGGCCAAAAAAAATGTTTTATAACAGATGACATTTTCATCAACTCAAAGAGAATATTAGACTCTTAGAACTATTTTTTGAAGTTAATATTTAATTCTGAAAATAAAAGCCTCATAGACAAAATTTTATTCAGAACTAATATGACATGCCAATGTGTGGCCAGAGAGAGAGTAGGCCTAAATTAGGACTACCAGTATAAATTATAAACTTTACTACTTATAAGTTCCAAAATTTGTTTAAAATCACAGCTGCTGACACATTTTTGCATGGATACTAAATTGAATGCATCATGCATCTTATAGTACCGGTATTGGTACTATGCTAATAAAGATACACATGACTGTGGCATCATATTAAAACTGGAAAAGGAATACAATTCCTTAATTGTTCATACCTTTTTGTTTTTTTCAGAAATTAGATGAAAACCATGAAGACAATGAGGTTTTAGTTATTTCTACTGATGAAAGAGATATTAGCACCAGTTCTGACCTTGAGGATGAGGAATCATTAAACAATGAACATGGGTTTGTTACTTCTGAATCAATGTTAGATACATCCCTGCGAGTTCATGATTATTTCGGACAACAATATGTTTTAAACCATTCTACCATCAGGAATCAGTATATTCAAACCACACCATTAAGTACAAGATCAATTGCAACCCAAACAGAAGATGGCTGTGTAGTTTCTTGTTTTCAAGATGTTGAGTGTCAGACTGAGACTAGCTGTGTTGATGCAAGTGTACAGTTATCCCTTCCATTATTAACATATGATGACATCAAATCAGATGCACAGAAAGTTTTATTTTATACAGGCATTCCAGATGGCAACACGTTTGATGCTTTGTTTGACGAAATAAAATCTGACGCAGAACAGAGAACTGCAAGGGGAAGTGGAACAAGCAATGGATGTGGTGGTCGACCTCGCATTTTACGGTGCATTGGTGAGTTTTTTATGGTTTTGATGCGAATTAGATTGGGTCTCCTGTTAGAGGACTTGGCATTTAGGTTTTGTATATCAACAACAACATGTGGGGATATTTTTAATAGGTGGGTTGATTATCTTGATAATCAGTTATCTTTTCTTGTTATGTGGCCCAGTAGAGATGTAATTGACAGCAATATGCCTGAAATTTTTAGAGATAAGTTTCCTACAACAAGAGTTATCATTGATGCAACTGAAATTAGGACGGAGACACCTTCTTCATTAAAATTAAAATCATTAATGTATAGTGAATACAAATCACATATGACCTGGAAATCTTTAATAGGAATTAGTCCAGCAGGCATTGTTACTTATGTATCAGATCTTTGGTGTGGGAGCATCAGTGACAAGCAACTTACCATAGAAAGTGGGTTAGTTGAACTCTGTGAACCAGGAGATTCTATCATGGCTGATAAGGGCTTTACCATTTCCGATTTGACCACCCCCAGGGGAATAAATTTGATTATACCTCCTTTTAAGAAAAAACAGTTAAAATTTTCAAAACATGATGTCCATAGAACAAAAGAAATTGCAAATGCACGTATTCACGTGGAGCGGCAGATGGAAAGAATTAAGAATTTTCGTATTGTTCAAGGGGTTATTCCTATCACTATGGCTAATCGGGCATAAAAAATATGGCGATTATGTGCCAGATTAACAAACTTACAACCCCCTTTAGTCCCAGAAACTAGATTTAGATCTGCTGATTGAACTTGAATATTTTTTATTATATAATAGATTTAGGCTTTAATCAAGAATTTGTTTTGAGGGATTGTAAAGAAGTTTTCTTTTGGTAACATTCAATTTTCTAACATGGTTGTAGTTCATGCAATTAACCAAAAAACCAAGTGTTTGCAAAGTATAATTTGACATACACGTATTATAGGCCCAGTTCTAGAACTTTTTTGTTCATTTTAATAAGTGGTATTGCTTTAAAACAAATTCTTGATTTAAGCTGAAATTTGACTATCAATTATATAGGATCATACACCAATGTCATATGAAATGAGTTGTTTAATATTACCAGAGCCATGTTATATTCAAATTAAATATATATAGTTGAGTTATATTTTTTATTGCAAAAGTTGATTCAATATCCAAATATTGAGAAATTCCAATGCTGAACGTTAATCATAAATGATTAAGTTATTACTTTATTTTGATGTAGATAGTTGAGCTAATTGTATGTATCATATATTCTATATTTTTGTGCGTTCATCCAGCGCATCTTTCTGAGGCTTAATTTGCATTGCGTTGGATACAGGTTTCTGCAAAAGCAGTTTTTCCTGGGCGGCAATTTAGGTTGATGATGAAAGTTGGTACTGTTGAGTTAATAAAAGTAGTGGCGATTTCGACTCTGCATACCAAATATTTGTGTTGTATTTGGGGGTGGGATAATGTGTTATCCAAGCAGTGATGTAAGAGAATATATTAAATTGCTTGAGTTTTGTCAAATATTAAATATATATATTTCTGTGCACAATGACAAAACTCAAGCAATATAATATATACAAACAACTGGGGAATCCTATCTACATGCCATCTGAAATATAAAAACAGTTATGCCATTTATCTTGAAAAAGGTGTTTATTATGGAACTGGTACAACAAAATAATAATTTACAACTTCAAACCTGCTAGCTGTTGCATATAAATTGTCTCCCTTTGTATGAAGAACAACAATCTGATATAACTTTTAACATTTTCAAACAAGTAACAATAAAAAACAAGAAATGCAAAAATGATCACAAATGAATATATTTACATTTTTATAAGGCTAATTAAGACCTTTTCAAGATTAAGGCCTCTATGATCAGTTTTGAGGAGTTATCACCCGTTAACCTCTACAGTAAATGCTTCTATCAACATCAATTGCTCGTAAATGCTTTAAAAACTAGAATTTTTGATGGAATCAAATAAAATTTGGTATGTGTATATACCAATTTGTGCTATTTTTGACCGTTGGAATTTATTGCCCTTTCCCCAAAGTATTACTTTCTTAAGTTTTTAACCAATTTTGAGGAAACTTAAAATGGAAATTGTATTAGACCCAAATCTAAAGGTTTGAGAAAGATAAGTTTATTCCTGATTAAATTTATGATTTTTTTTGTTAGGCCACTATCTTTAGTATAACAAGGGTGCTTGCGTGTCAATTTGTACCAATAAATCTAACCTGTCAAATATATTTTTGAAATCTTTTGGTCACAAAATTTAAAAAAAACTTGACTTATAAACTGTCACCTCAAATATATATCACGAGATAGTTTTTTGATAAAAATTTTTGAGTAAAATAAATTTTTTGCAAAATTTCATGAGGGGAAACCTATTTTGGTTGGTGGTATAAAAATCAAAATACCTGGTAATTTAATATCTAGCAGTAAAGAAATTTACACAGCAAGAAAGATTCTTCAACTGTTCATTAATTGAAAAAAAAAAATCCAAAAAACTGTATGTACCAGAATTAGAAATATTACACATAATTTCAAAGTTTTTCAAAGAGTATAGAGACCTGACTTTGATGGACTGGAATTCAGAAAAAAAAACATGCAACCATGGTGACAGTCAAATGATTTGTTGAAGCAGACTTACAAATGTCTTCCCACAAACAACTTATCAATATCTTCATTAGATAAAATTTTGTCCACAATCAAAGACAACCTAAATTCGGATTAGTAAAGAGATGCCATTTTGGATATGTTTTCCAAAAAAAATTGTGTAAGTTTACATTCTTTTTTGACCATCATGATTTGTTGCAGTGTAATGACAAGAAAGCTGAGTGTTTGCTTTATTTATGCAATATTTAAACAGAAACTGATTGTGTCAGTGATATTAACTCATCCACCAAAATGGAATTTATGGAAATAACTTCAGTCCTCTCAACACACGTGTACTAAAGAGTTCAGGTAGAAATGAGTCCCTATAAAACAAGTTTAATTTATCAAGAATGTCAACCCACAGATCTGGATCAAACATTATCCTCTGAATGGATACCACCCTGTTACACCGCATAATGTAATAATCACCCATAATGTAACAACTGTCGCATAATGTAATAAAAATTTTCGTATAATGTAATAATGCGGCATAATGTAATAAAAAATACGTATAGTGTAATAAACTCTCTCAACGCATTATGTAATAAAAATTTCCGTATAATGTAATAACGAAAAACCAAAACGCATAATGTAATACGAAATTTCCGCATAATGTAATAACCACTACGGAATCAGGTACACGCGAGGAATGGAATTTAGCAACCCGAATAAAACATAAAAAGTGTCAGTGTGATCTGGAAGTCTGGCAACGAGCATCTTACACACCCCTTGTTATGCATAAAAGATATACACACATTTTTATCACATTATAAGAGCATTTCTGCAATAGTTTTCAGTATATCTTTTATTAACAGCTCAAGCCGTTATACCATCGAATACAAGGAACAAAAGTAAATTGTTAGAAAAAAACACGTATCCAAGTGTCATGGATTACATATACAAAATATATGAATAACGCATCATAACCATGTTGGTGCCATTTTGGCTAACCCGAAAAGCATAATTTTATAAGATTTATCAAAAAATAAAAACTAGAACCACTAGTGTTACAGAGTGGGACTTTGCAAATGTGCAAATTTACTATAGGAATATGCAAAAAACTTGACGCTAAGCAAAAATAGCAAGTGCCAAAAAGTTGACAACTTCAAAAAACATTGTTTTGTAGAAGGCTAATATGTGGTATTTTCAAGAATGTGAAACCGGAAGTCGTCATCAGACCTGGTAAATAAACGTATCAGCTTATACCCAATGTTAATGACCTTCATCCAACAGAAGGTCAAGGTCATTTATGTACAAGTCTTTGAAACTTATAAACTTTGAAAATATAAACAGTTATAACACCAGAAGTTGACGCTTAACATCAAATATGAAAACATATATGAAAAGCCAAAGTCAGTGACCTTTGGTCCTAAAAAGATCAAGGTCATCAAAGGTCAAGGTCAAAAATGGAAAATTTGAAATTTCTTAACCATGTTCCTTTTTTGGAACTACAAAGCTGAAATCAATGAGCTTTGAACATAAACTAGCTAAATATATGTTGTAACTGTATGTAGAGTCATTTTTAGAAAAAATTGAATACCAAACAATTTTTTTTGAAGTACAATATTTTGAAAAAAACAAAATTTTACCCGGATGTGCCACGCCCACGTCAAATTATTTTAATGGCCTTATTAATATTTAGAACATCATATACATGCCTTATTTTCAAGCCTGCACATCTATTGGTTGATGAGATATACAATCATAAAGGTCAAATATGGTCAAAATCTAAAATTGAAAATTTTGAAAAACCTAAAACCCGTTCCTTTTTTTGAACTAAAACGTTGAAATTTCTGAGATTTTATACTTTTCAGATTAACCAAAAGGGCACCAACATGGTTCAGATGCTTTAGTTTTTTCGTTTCATATGTATATTATATTCATATATTTTGATATGTAATCCATGACACTTGGATACGTGTATTTTTCTAACAATTTACTTTTGTTCCTTGCATTCGAGGGTTTTACGGCTTGAGCTGTTTATGAAAGATATGAGAATTATTGTAGAATTGCTGTTCCTTTAAAAAGTAATAAAATATTCGTGAATCTTCAATCTTTTGCCTCATTTTATGCATAACAAGGGGTGTGTAAGATACTCGTTGCCAGACTGCCAGACCACACTGACAATTTTTATGTCTAAAGGTGCGAATACACGAGGTACGGTGCCCGGTCCTGTATTCTCGGCTTTATTCGGGTTGCTAAATTCCTTATCTCGCGTGTACCTTATTCCGTAGTGGTTATTACATTATGCGGAAATTTTGTATTACATTATGTGTTTTGGCTTTTCGTTATTACATTATCCGGAAATTTTTATTACATTATGCGTTGAGAGAGTTTATTACACTATACGTAATTTTTATTACATTATGCCGTATTATTACATTATGCGGAAATTTTTATTACATTATGCGACAGTTATTACATTATGCGTGATTATTACATTATGCGGTGTAACACACCCCACTGCAAGTCCACACAACAAAATCACACCATTTCCTCCCTGATAATGCCATCTGACCCTGCACTTGGAAGTAATAATTGTGAGTTTCTTTTAATCTAACCTCTCCCTTGTCAGTAAGGTAACAAAAAAATTTAACATCCTTTGCACATTCCTGAGGTGTTAACATCCTCCACTCCATTGATGCTGGACACTTGATTTCCAATATGCCATGGCCAACAGGTTTGCATTCTGAACATGTGCAGTAAATCAGTCCATCAGGGCTAGCCCCTAAATGTGGGAATTCAGTGTTAACAATAAGTCCACATTGTTTCACAATAAGTCCAGGGTGAAACTTCTTAATATGACGCAAATATGTTTTTCGTGCAGCAGCCTCATGTTTTCGCCCAAACTCCACATACTCATTTGAAAAAGTTCTATAACCACACAGGTCCTTCAATAGTGCGTCTGGTTCAGTACTACCTTTACGCTTAAAAATCTTGCCAAAATTAGATGATGTAATTCTTTCCTTACGCGCAGCATACCAACAATCACTCTTTGATTGGCCCCGTGTCAACTGTTCAATGATAACGGAATTACAATCACTAATTGTCAGGTTTTCAAAGTATGCCTTGAATTTGGACTTACATGCATCACCCCGCAAATCAACCCAATCAGCAAATTGAAAATCTATGTGATGAATTAAAGGTAGTGGCACTGTGCTCTCCTTGGTTGTGTCTTTACAAAAGTTAGTTAACCAACCAGCCTTGGATTTCTGACTTATGAGTTTATCACGAAAACGTTCCACATTCACAGTTGATCGCTGTACATCAAACACTTTGATACATTTACTTACTGATGGTTCGCTGTCAAATGAGTGTTTTCTGAACAAAACCTTATCTGCTGTCTTGGGACTTAATTTCCTCTTCCGTGGATTATTCCATTTACACTTCTGTGATGTTGGGGCAAGCTTTCCATCAACTTTCTTCTCTGAGATGTCAGCAATTGCATAAAGTAAGGCAGCAATGTGATTGCAGGCCTCCCCTTCTCTGAAAGTAAATAAAATAGTGAATAAGACAAGGACCAGGTAAAATGCCAACACTGACAGCACTTCATGTGCTCACCTCATAATTAATAATAAGTTTCATTTCTTAATTAAAAATTTTTATGTATTACCAACGAAAAAAACCCAACATCTCTACCGGCCTCCGATGAAATCTAGGTCACTTCAAATTTTATCCAAAATTTTACTGCGAATATCAACTTGATACAGTTTATCTAGTCCTTGTATAACCAAATTATAAAAATACTTTCAATTGGCCATGAAAAGCAGTGAATGTTGTATGTTATTCAAAGATTGATATCTTATGAACAATTTACACCTATTTCTTCCATTTGTTTACATTTTGCTTGCAGCATTTGTTGGTTCCCTTTATCATATTATACTATATCAATAAAATTTCTTCTTATTTTTTTTAATAAACAGTACGGTAGGCTTACTATTACTGGTCCTTGTGTGTTCTGAGTCTAACAAAAAAATCATCATAGTCAATTTTTTTTTAGCGTGTAATATTAAAAGTTTGTAACGAAAATTGGTCTGAGTCAGTAAAGTTATGGTCCAAGTCTAGAAAAAAAGTGATCCAAGCCCGTCGTCATGAAAATTGATAATAGGCCTAATATAGATTAATAAAATAATTAAATAACTCACCCTGCAGTACAATTGCATTCTGCTGAATTGATACAACCAGAAACTTTGGACATCATTACCCACACATCATAATTGGGTGTTTTAGCTTTATTGGTAGTTGGCAATGAAGGCAAAACTTTACACTTGACATAACAGTGGCTGGAGTTCTCATCAATATCACAATATCTTACTGAATGAACATGTCCATCTTCATAAAAAACCTTCGACCTAAGTTGCTTTTTACAATTCATTTTCAAAACAATGTAGTTATATATATCTTTCTGTGAAAATTCGGGCACTCTGCACAAATCATCGGTCCAAATTTTCAATTCCGTAGGATGCAAAAGAATTTCACTCAACGGCGTTGTTAGTTTTGACACTTTCCTTTCATTCAGTTCTAAGTTTTGTAAATCACGGGTGACATTCAGATCCACTAATCCAAGTCGATTTGCACCTTTCACTCGTTCTATCAACTGTCGCTTGTTCCCCGATACAGGCTGTCCACGATCACTCAGATATCTTTTCAAATCTACGATGGTATACTTTTCTAATCTATCATTATTTACACACGCTTCGTCAATCTGTTGTTTGGCCGCCATGATGATTTACCAGACGATAGCCCCCGGAAGTAGCTAGCGCCACTAGCGTTGAATTTGTTAAAGGGAGATAACCTAGTTTTCGGAAAGGGCTATAGGCTCTGCCTATACTAGTCACGAGTGGTTGTGCTAACTAGCCTTCTGTTTGTACGTCATTGTATGAAAAACACACTAAATAAGCCATTTTGATGAATATTGGCAATGTAAAAGGCAATTCTTCATTTAAATGCAAGAAATAAACCAAAAAAACCAAAAAAGAATAAAATTGTATTTTTTGATGCACCGCAAAACGAAGTTTTTTTTTGAAAAACTGAAAAAACATGTTTTTTTTATAAAAAGAACAAAAGTGAGTATATTCAACGCAAATAAACAATTATATGCAATATTCGGAGTTATATTTGTCTTCAAAGTACTCAAATGCACCGAAAAACTGCTTAAACCAAAAATCAAAAAAAGAAAACATACCAGCAATCAAGAAAAGCGTTAATTTACGGATATAAACCGTTTATGCGACACAAGAACGTTGTTCTATGAAAAACACACGTAATAAGCCATTTTGATGAATATTGGCAATATAAAAGGCAATTCTTCATTTAAATGCAAGAAATAAACGAAAAAACAAAACAAAATTGTATTTTTTGATGCACCGCAAAACAAAGTTTTTTTTTGATGCACCGCAAAACGAAGGTTTTATTGAACAACTGAAAAAAACACGTTTTTTATAAAAAGAACAAAAGTGAGTATATTCAACGCAAATAAGCAATTATATGCAATATTCGGAGTTAAATGAAATAAATTTGTCTTCAAAGTACTCAAATGCACCGAAAAACTGCTTAAACCAAAAATCAAAAAAGTAAACATACCGAAAATCAAGAAAAGCGATAATTTACTGATTTATAAACCGTTATGCGACACATGACTGAAATATAAACTACAAATCCTGTTTTTTTTAACGTCATTGTATGAAAAACACACTAAATAAGCCATTTTGATGAATATTGGCAATGTAAAAGGCAATTCTTCATTTAAATGCAAGAAATAAACGAAAAAAAAAACAAAAAAGAATAAAATTGTATTTTTTGATGCACCGCAAAACGAAGGTTTTATTGAAAAACTGAAAAAACATGTTTTTTTATAAAAAGAACAAAAGTGAGTTTATTCAACGCAAATAAACAATTATATGCAATATTCGGAGTTAAATTTGTCTTCAAAGTACTCAAATGCACCGAAAAACTGCTTAAACCAAAAATCAAAAAAAGAAAACATACGGGCCATCAAGAAAAGCGGTAATTTACTGATATAAACCGTTTATGCGACACAAGAACGTTGTTCTATGAAAAACACACGTAATAAGCCATTTTGATGAATATTGGCAATATAAAAGGCAATTCTTCATTTAAATGCAAGAAATAAACGAAAAAACAAAACAAAATTGTATTTTTTGATGCATCGCAAAACAAAGTTTTTTTTGATGCACCGCAAAACGAAGGTTTTATTGAAAAACTGAAAAAACATGTTTTTTTATAAAAAGAACAAAAGTGAGTATATTCAACGCAAATAAGCAATTATATGCAATATTCAGAGTTAAATGAAATAAATTTGTCTTCAAAGTACTCAAATGCACCGAAAAACTGCTTAAACCAAAAATCAAAAAAAGAAAACATACCGGCAATCAAGAAAAGCGGTAATTTACTGATATAAACCGTTTATGCGACACAAGAACGTTGTTCTATGAAAAACACACGTAATAAGCCATTTTGATGAATATTGGCAATATAAAAGGCAATTCTTCATTTAAATGCAAGAAATAAACGAAAAAACAAAACAAAATTGTATTTTTTGATGCACCGCAAAACAAAGTTTTTTTTTGATGCACCGCAAAACGAAGGTTTTATTGAACAACTGAAAAAAAAACACGTTTTTTTATAAAAAGAACAAAAGTGAGTTTATTCAACGCAAATAAACAATTATATGCAATATTCGGAGTTAAATGAAATAAATTTGTCTTCAAAGTACTCAAATGCACCGAAAAACTGCTTAAACCAAAAATCAAAAAAGTAAACATACCGAAAATCAAGAAAAGCGATAATTTACTGATTTATAAACCGTTATGCGACACATGACTGAAATATAAACTACAAATCCTGTTTTTTTGAACGTCATTGTATGAAAAACACACTAAATAAGCCATTTTGATGAATATTGGCAATGTAAAAGGCAATTCTTCATTTAAATGCAAGAAATAAACGAAAAAAAAAACAAAAAAGAATAAAATTGTATTTTTTGATGCACCGCAAAACGAAGGTTTTATTGAAAAACTGAAAAAACATGTTTTTTTATAAAAAGAACAAAAGTGAGTTTATTCAACGCAAATAAACAATTATATGCAATATTCGGAGTTAAATTTGTCTTCAAAGTACTCAAATGCACCGAAAAACTGCTTAAACCAAAAATCAAAAAAAGAAAACATACGGGCCATCAAGAAAAGCGGTAATTTACTGATATAAACCGTTTATGCGACACAAGAACGTTGTTCTATGAAAAACACACGTGATAAGCCATTTTGATGAATATTGGCAATATAAAAGGCAATTCTTCATTTAAATGCAAGAAATAAACGAAAAAACAAAACAAAATTGTATTTTTTGATGCATCGCAAAACAAAGTTTTTTTTGATGCACCGCAAAACGAAGGTTTTATTGAAAAACTGAAAAAACATGTTTTTTTATAAAAAGAACAAAAGTGAGTATATTCAACGCAAATAAGCAATTATATGCAATATTCAGAGTTAAATGAAATAAATTTGTCTTCAAAGTACTCAAATGCACCGAAAAACTGCTTAAACCAAAAATCAAAAAAAGAAAACATACCGGCAATCAAGAAAAGCGGTAATTTACTGATATAAACCGTTTATGCGACACAAGAACGTTGTTCTATGAAAAACACACGTAATAAGCCATTTTGATGAATATTGGCAATATAAAAGGCAATTCTTCATTTAAATGCAAGAAATAAACGAAAAAACAAAACAAAATTGTATTTTTTGATGCACCGCAAAACAAAGTTTTTTTTTGATGCACCGCAAAACGAAGGTTTTATTGAACAACTGAAAAAAAAACACGTTTTTTTATAAAAAAAACAAAAGTGAGTTTATTCAACGCAAATAAACAATTATATGCAATATTCGGAGTTAAATTTGTCTTCAAAGGACACAAATGCACCGAAAAACTGCTTAAACCAAAAATCAAAAAAAGAAAACATACGGGCCATCAAAAAAAGCGGTAATTTACTGATATAAACCGTTTATGCGACACAAGAACGTTGTTCTATGAAAAACACACGTAATAAGCCATTTTGATGAATATTGGCAATATAAAAGGCAATTCTTCATTTAAATGCAAGAAATAAACGAAAAAACAAAACAAAATTGTATTTTTTGATGCACCGCAAAACAAAGGTTTTTTTTGATGCACCGCAAAACGAAGGTTTTATTGAAAAACTGAAAAAACTCAAATGCACCGAAAAAATGCTTAAACCAAAAATCAAAAAAAGAAAACATACCGGAAATCAAGAAAAGCGTTAATTAACTGATAAAAACCGTTTATGCGACACAAGAACGTTGTTCTATGAAAAACACACGTAATAAGCCGGGAAACAAACTCCCGAAACATTGTACATGGTTATATAATAATAAACCTATAGAGGTTGTTAACTGTTTCAATTACCTAAGGGTGAATCTATTTTATAATGGTAAATTTGTTAAAGCTCAGTCAATAATTTCATCTCAAGGGAGAAAGTGCATGTTATATAATAATAAACCTATAGAGGTTGTTAACTGTTTCAATTACCTATGGGTGAATCTATTTTATAATGGTAAATTTGTTAAAGCTCAGTCAATAATTTCATCTCAAGGGAGAAAGTGCATGTTTAATATATGTAACAAAAATTCGCTAAATATTGAAGCCAAATTAAATGTATTTGATTTCTACGTCTCACCTGTTTTGAATTATGGTTGTGAAGTATGGGGCTTTAGAATTTCCAAGGAAATTAAAATTGTTCACACTGATTTCTTGAAATATATATTACATGTAAAAAGATGCACAATGAATTTTATGGTGTATGCAGAGTTAGGTAGATTCCCGTTATATATAGCACATTATATTCAAATTATCAAATATTGGTTTAAAGTTTTGACAAGTGAAAACTGTATTTTACAAAGTGTTTATGAGGACATGAATGAAAACATTAATGCTTCCCCTAATTGGCTTGGAGAAATAAAGAGTTTACTATACTCTTTGGGTCTTGGTTATATATGGCAAAATCCGTTAAACCAAACTGTGTATAAAAGCATTAATATTATAACTTGTAGACTTAAAGATATTTTTCTCCAAGAAATGTTTGCTTGTTTTGAGTCATCTTCCAAATGTTTAATATATAAAAATCTACCATCTCATTTTACATTACAATATTATTTATCTAAATCAATCCCTGTTTCTTATCGCTATGTTATTTCTAAGTTTAGATTGTCATCTCATATGTTAAATGTTGAAACAGGCAGGTATAGTAAAATCGCAAGAGAAAACCGACTCTGTATTTTATGTGATAAATTATCAATAGAGGACGAATATCATTTTATTTTGGAATGTACAAATTATAATGAGTTACGTGAGAGAAGTATATTAAACGGTACTATTGGCACAAACCATCAATGTTAAAACTAACAGAACTGTTATCAATACAAAATAAAAAGCAGCTCTGTAACCTTGCGAGATACATAATTAGCTCTGTTAGGAAGAGAGACTTGTAGATTAATGTAAATGGTTATTATAATCCTAAATAGATATATTGTTATTATTTATATTGTTTATTACCTCCTGTATTGTATATATTGTACATATTTATATATCATGCTGATGAGTCTAAATGGCTCTTTGCAATAAACTTACTAACATACTTACAAGCCATTTTGATGAATATTGACAATATAAAGGGCAATTCTTCATTTAAATGCAAGAAATAAACGAAAAAATAAAACAAAATTGTATTTTTTGATGCACCGCAAAACAAAGGTTTTTTTGATGCACCGCAAAACGAAGGTTTTATTGAAAAACTGAAAAAACATGTTTTTTTATACAAAGAAACAAAAGCGAGTATATTCAACGCAAATAAGCAATTATATACAATATTCGGAGTTAAATTTGTCTTCAAAGTACTCAAATGCACCGAAAAACTGCTTAAACCAAAAATCAAAAAAAGAAAACATACCGGCAATCAAGAAAAGCGGTAATTTACTGATATAAACCGTTTATGCGACACAAGAACGTTGTTCTATGAAAAACACACGTAATAAGCCATTTTGATGAATATTGGCAATATAAAAGGCAATTCTTCATTTAATGCAAGAAATAAACGAAAAAACAAAACAAAATTGTATTTTTTGATGCACCGCAAAAAAAAGTTTTTTTTTGATGCACCGCAAAACGAAGGTTTTATTGAAAAACTGAAAAAACATGTTTTTTTTATAAAAAGAACAAAAGTGAGTATATTCAACGCAAATAAACAATTATATGCAATATTCGGAGTTATATTGCACCGAAAAACTGCTTAAACCAAAAATCAAAAAAAGAAAACATACCAGCAATCAAGAAAAGCGTTAATTTACGGATATAAACCGTTTATGCGACACTAGAACGTTGTTGTATGAAAAACACACGTAATAAGCCATTTTGATGAATATTGGCAATATAAAAGGCAATTCTTCATTTAAATGCAAGAAATAAACGAAAAAACAAAACAAAATTGTATTTTTTGATGCACCGCAAAACAAAGGTTTTTTTTGATGCACCGCAAAACGAAGGTTTTATTGAAAAACTGAAAAAACATGTTTTTTTATAAAAAGAACAAAAGTGAGTATATTCAACGCAAATAAGCAATTATATACAATATTCGGAGTTAAATTTGTCTTTAAAGTACTCAAATGCACCGAAAAACTGCTTAAACAAAAATCAAAAAAAGAAAACATACCGGAAATCAAGAAAAGCGGTAATTTACTGATATAAACCGTTTATGCGACACAAGAACGTTGTTCTATGAAAAACACACGTAATAAGCCATTTTGATGAATATTGGCAATATAAAAGGCAATTCTTCATTTAAATGCAAGAAATAAACGAAAAAACAAAACAAAATTGTATTTTTTGATGCATCGCAATACAAAGTTTTTTTTTGATGCACCGCAAAACGAAGGTTTTATTTGCTTAAACCAAAAATCAAAAAAAGAAAACATACCGGCAATCAAGAAAAGCGGTAACTGATATAAACCGTTTATGCGACACAAGAACGTTGTTCTATGAAAAACACACGTAATAAGCCATTTTGATGAATATTGGCAATATAAAAGGCAATTCTTCATTTAAATGCAAGAAATAAACGAAAAAACAAAACAAAATTGTATTTTTTGATGCACCGCAAAACAAAGGTTTTTTTGATGCACCGCAAAACGAAGGTTTTATTGAAAAACTGAAAAAACATGTTTTTTTTATAAAAAGAACACAAGTGAGTATATTCAACGCAAATTAGCAATTATATGCAATATTCGGAGTTAAATTAGTCTTCAAAGTACTCAAATGCACCGAAAAACTGCCTAAACCAAAAATCAAAAAAAGAAAAAATACCGGCAATCAACAAAAGCGGTAATTTACTGATATAAACCGTTTATGCGACACAAGAACGTTGTTCTATGAAAAACACACGTAATAAGCCATTTTGATGAATATTGGCAATATAAAAGGCAATTCTTTATTTAAATGCAAGAAATAAACGAAAAAACAAAACAAAATTGTATTTTTTGATGCACCGCAAAACAAAGGTTTTTTTGATGCACCGCAAAACGAAGGTTTTATTGAAAAACTGAAAAAACACGGTTTTTTTATAAAAAGAACAAAAGTGAGTATATTCAACGCAAATAAGCAATTATATGCAATATTCGGAGTTAAATTTCTCTTCAAAGTACTCAAATGCACCGAAAAACTGCTTAAACCAAAAATCAAAAAACGAAAACATACCGGAAATCAAGAAAAGCGGTAATTTACTGATATAAACCGTTTATGCGACACAAGAACGTTGTTCTATGAAAAACACACGTAATAAGCCATTTTGATGAACATTGGCAATATAAAAGGCAATTCTTCATTTAAATGCAAGAAATAAACGAAAAAACAAAACAAAATTGTATTTTTTGATGCATCGCAATACAAAGTTTTTTTTTGATGCACCGCAAAACGAAGGTTTTATTGAAAAACTGAAAAAACATGTTTTTTTATAAAAAGAACAAAAGTGAGTATATTCAACGCAAATAAGCAATTATATGCAATATTCGGAGTTAAATGAAATAAATTTGTCTTCAAAGTACTCAAATGCACCGAAAAACTGCTTAAAGCAAAAATCAAAAAAAGAAAACATACCGGCAATCAAGAAAAGCGGTAATTTACTGATATAAACCGTTTATGCGACACAAGAACGTTGTTCTATGAAAAACACACGTAATAAGCCATTTTGATGAATATTGGCAATGTAAAAGGCAATTCTTCATTTAAATGCAAGAAATAAACGAAAAAACCCAAAAAAGAATAAAATTGTATTTTTTGATGCAACGCAAAACGAAGTTTTTTTTTGAAAAACTGAAAAAACATGTTTTTTTATAAAAAGAACAAAAGTGAGTATATTCAACGCAAATAAACAATTATGTGCAATATTCGGAGTTAAATTTGTCTTTAAAGTACTCAAATGCACCGAAAAACTGCTTAAACCAAAAATCAAAAAAAGAAAACACACCGGAAATCAAGAAAAGCGGTAATTTACTGATATAAACCGTTTATGCGACACAAGAACGTTGTTCTATGAAAAACACACGTAATAAGCCATTTTGATGAATATTGGCAATATAAAAGGCAATTCTTCATTTAAATGCAAGAAATAAACGAAAAAACAAAACAAAATTGTATTTTTTGATGCATCGCAATACAAAGTTTTTTTTTGATGCACCGCAAAACGAAGGTTTTATTGAAAAACTGAAAAAACATGTTTTTTTATAAAAAGAACAAAAGTGAGTATATTCAACGCAAATAAGCAATTATATGCAATATTCGGAGTTAAATGAAATAAATTTGTCTTCAAAGTACTCAAATGCACCGAAAAACTGCTTAAACCAAAAATCAAAAAAAGAAAACATACCGGCAATCAAGAAAAGCGGTAATTTACTGATATAAACCGTTTATGCGACACAAGAACGTTGTTCTATAAAAAACACACGTAATAAGCCATTTTGATGAATATTGGCAATATAAAAGGCAATTCTTCATTTAAATGCAAGAAATAAACGAAAAAACAAAACAAAATTGTATTTTTTGATGCACCGCAAAACAAAGGTTTTTTTGATGCACCGCAAAACGAAGGTTTTATTGAAAAACTGAAAAAACATGTTTTTTTTATAAAAAGAACACAAGTGAGTATATTCAACGCAAATTAGCAATTATATGCAATATTCGGAGTTAAATTAGTCTTCAAAGTACTCAAATGCACCGAAAAACTGCCTAAACCAAAAATCAAAAAAAGAAAAAATACCGGCAATCAACAAAAGCGGTAATTTACTGATATAAACCGTTTATGCGACACAAGAACGTTGTTCTATGAAAAACACACGTAATAAGCCATTTTGATGAATATTGGCAATGTAAAAGGCAATTCTTCATTTAAATGCAAGAAATAAACGAAAAAACCCAAAAAAGAATAAAATTGTATTTTTTGATGCAACGCAAAACGAAGTTTTTTTTGAAAAACTGAAAAAACATGTTTTTTTTATAAAAAGAACAAAAGTGAGTATATTCAACGCAAATAAACAATTATATGCAATATTCGGAGTTAAATTTGTCTTAAAGTACTCAAATGCACCGAAAAACTGCTTAAACCAAAAATCAAAAAAAGAAAACACACCGGAAATCAAGAAAAGCGGTAATTTACTGATATAAACCGTTTATGCGACACAAGAACGTTGTTCTATGAAAAACACACGTAATAAGCCATTTTGATGAATATTGGCAATATAAAAG